>JAJLRX010000247.1:0-100983 GCA_030567275.1 Hanseniaspora lachancei | reverse complement strand
TTTAACCTCAAGAAAAAGATTATATTCCATTCATTCAACTTAATCTTTGTCAGATGTTTATTAGATCGAAATAAATTTATTTTCTTGTAACAGATATAAAATGCATACTCTTGTCTTTCTACAGTTAGGCAGAAAACATAAAAGACGAGTCGTTCTAAAAAGATATAAATGATCAAAAAGGGAAAAAGGAAGAAATAAATAAATATTCTTTATTTTTTTCATAAAGTAAAAAATGTAACAACAAAAAAATTCTTTTTCTCATTTTTCTCAAATCCTTAAAGCCGTCCATGTGCAAGTTTTTGCACAATTATGTTTCGTAGTTTTGACATTACCAACAAAGTTATAAGTCACGTGCGATGAAGTCTATTGGTGACAAACCAGTCGTAACAATAAGATTTTTTTTCTATTTGTGATATGAGGTACCAAATTTTAAGCTTAAAACTATATTAACTGTCGTTATAATTGTAGCATTTAGATTTATGAATTGTGTTTGTGGCATTTTAAAACACTTATTTGCATTTTGCTTGCTTTATATCTTATTGATTAGAGATTTTGAAGCTTTCATTTGCCCTTTTAATACCATTTTGACACACTTTATCATCAACAACAATATTTGTTAAAAACTAGTTAAAATTTTCCATAATTGAGCTATTTTTGAGATGCTGTTATACCAAAAATTTCTTTATAAAATCTCAAATAAATTGTATAGCCAGTACACAATAAAAGCTAGAGTTTATAAATCTTATATTCATACTTTAAAAATAAAATCATTAGTATCCAATAAAGTGCTTATTAGTATGATGAAGCACAGAATTTTTTTTTTTTTTCGTATATCAGTTTTCTACATACCATTATGTTTTTCTTTTCTCAAGTCTACAAATAGTATACTTAATACAGCAGTAGCTTATATGTGGGAAATGCATAATATAATTATTATACAACCCCAGTAATTGAACATATAAAAAAAGTCCCGATGGTTCTTCCATGTTACGCACACAAGAAGTTGTCAGTTCAACTAATGTTTGCCATTCAAATTCTATTAAACCTATACTACGTTTCCAAGTTGGAGTAAGAAGTA
Source organism: Hanseniaspora lachancei (assembly GCA_030567275.1). NCBI lineage: Eukaryota > Fungi > Ascomycota > Saccharomycetes > Saccharomycodales > Saccharomycodaceae > Hanseniaspora > Hanseniaspora lachancei. The sequence continues at coordinate 99,905 of JAJLRX010000247.1, read as the reverse complement.
GTCGGTAGTGTATATACCTAGTATTACCTGAATATCTGTGTTAAAAGTATGACACATAAAAGTGAAATGTTGATAAATTCCGCTTCGTCATGATTGATGTTCCTCTCGTTTTTACTTTTTTTTTTCCCTAAACGGATTCAAGTTCTCACCGCCGTAATACGACTCATCCATATATATCTCTTCTCGATTTTCATTTTCTAAAAAAATATATAAATCATATAAAATCCAAAGCTAAAAATTATCCAATAAACTTTCAATTGAAAATATGTTCAAAAATACAGCAAGTCGAAAATTTCAGGATTTAAAGAAACTTCCGTCTCCTAAAGTTTTGAAAAATAAATTAGACGATTATATAATCGGACAAGAGAAACCCAAAAAAATATTAAGTGTTGCTGTATACAATCATTACCTAAAAGCAAGAGATCGTGAAAATAAAGCTCAGAGTCTTGTACAGCTTGATCTTCTTAAATCTAGATATCAGAATGAAGTTGATAAACTAGCTGTTGCTAGAGAAAGAGTCAAGAATGACATTTCAAGTACTAAAGATAATAGTTCACATCACCCGGCAGCAACGCAAGAGTTTGAGATGGGTTTGAAATCAATGAAAGCAAGAATAAGTGCAGAGGAAGAGAAAATAGCCCATTCAGACTTTCAATTACAACTGGGCAAGTCAAACATCATGCTTATAGGCCCATCTGGCTCAGGTAAGACCTTGCTTACAACCACCATGGCCAAACACTTGCATGTTCCAATTTCAATAAGTGATTGTACCCAGTTGACACAGGCTGGGTACACCGGCGATGATGTCCATGAAGTTATCAAAAGATTGTTGGTTAACAGCAATTATAGCAAGGATCTTTGTGAAAAGGGGATTGTTGTCCTTGATGAAGTGGATAAGCTGGCCAAGAACAAGTCCAAAGACAATGGAGGAAAAGATGTTTCTGGTGAGGGTGTCCAACAATCTTTATTGAAACTTTTAGAGGGCCATCAAGTCGAGTTTTACTTGGATAGACCTGTTGATCCCAAAGAAGCTGATAGGCAATTAAGAAAGACAGGTGTACACTCCCCAATGTCCATTCGTGAACATTACTCAATAAACACTGAAAATATATTGTTTGTACTTTCAGGGGCCTTTGTTGGACTGGACAAGATAGTTTATAGAAGATTGAATCCTCACATGAGCGATGAAGAGCTTAATAAAATCAGCAATTATGAGTTCACTTCTGATGCCAATAATAATAAGATATCCACTCTATCATTGGCTCAGCCTGAAGACTTGGTTCAATTTGGACTGATTCCTGAAATGATAGGAAGAGTTCCTATAGTTACTGCATTGGAACCTTTAGAGGAATCTGATCTGTTTAGCATATTAAGCAAACCTAAGAATTCCGTTGTTAAACAGTATGAGTACATTTTCCAGAAAATTGGGATCACTTTGAAATTCACTAGCAAGGCATTAAAAAAAATATCAAAATGGGCCTTGATCAACAAAACAGGTGCTAGAGGTTTGAAAAGTATTTTGGAACGAGTATTGTTAGAGTGCAACTATGATTGTCCAGAGAGTGGCATTTGCTATATTTTGATCACCGAAAAGAATGTTAATCATATCATAAAAGAATCTGGACATAATTTATCAATAGGCGACAGCGAACCTATAAAATACTATTCAAGAGCTGATCAAGATCTTTTTAGAATTGAAGCTGCTAAGGAAGACAAGGAATTAGAGAAAGAGTTGGACAAGTTGTTTGGAACAACACCAACTATAAAATAAAGACACTGATGAATAGAAAGGAAAATTTGAATTATCAAAAGTCAAATAATTTGTGCTTTACAAGTTTTATATATGAGAGTCTCAATTTGTTTTCGATTTCCACCTGTTAATTTTATTTAAGTCTATTTCTTTTTTCTTATTTTTCTTGTTATTTGAAAAATAAACCCTCTAGTTGTTGAAACTAGGCATATTCCAGTTCATTATGCATTTTGTATTTAAGATGCATTCTTTTTGTTTTTTAAAAAAACATAGCATTTTTTTTTATGTTGATATTGTAGTGATTCATTAGCCAATGGATTGTTAAATTTGCAAGTTGAAATGCATCGTTTATAAAGATATTGATCACACTTAATCAGCTAATTGCAGCAGAGTAAATAGCAATAAATCACCAGGACTTACGTAATCATTATCGACCAAAGATACAAGTAAATAATCATCAAGCACAGATTCCAGAACACCTGCGGCCTTAGAAGCCTTTTCAGACAAGTCGTCTTCGGAAACGGTTTGTTTCTTCGCAGATGGTTCGTTTTCAGATTCCGAGTGCTTGTTTTTAGCATTACCTTTAACAGACTTTTCTTTTTTGATGGAAACTGGATTCTTACTGATACTGACAAAGTTATTTTTCCATTCTTTGATGATGGCAAACAATTCATCTCTCCACATCAAAAAGGAATTTTTCTCTACGATCGTGGTTGTGACAATCTCTCTACCTGGAAAACAACCCCAAGTTACAGCAGTAGGTTTGGTGCAACCATGGAAACATTGACAGTACATCTTCTTACAGGTATCAGGTAGCAAATCGTTGTATTTTTGCAGAACAGATGATTTTTCAATATCAGCCTTCTTGGTAACATCAGAAGCCATGACTCTACTTTGTCCATCATCACCTTTGTAAATGAATATTTCATCTTGTGAATCACTGATTAAGTAAGTGAATGTTGTGGTTGTCTTTTGGTTCATCAACAGCAAAAAGTCTTTTAATTTTCTCTTTGGGAGTAAAAATTCAATGTACTGCTTTTGGTAAACGTACCCCAAGCTAGGACCCCAACCCAAAATAGGGTCAGAGCTTGGAACACCATTGGCCTTTGGTTGAGAGTTAACAGTTAGAATACCACCTTGATTTAAGGAAATTAACAGTCTTAATAATTGTTTAGCTTCCAAGGCAACTGAAGTATCACACCATGGCAATGATCTTAGGTCACCTTTTAAGTAATTGATAATCAAGTCTCCCAAGGCCTTCAAAGATGTTGGTGTGCCCCAAACACTCAATGATTTGGATTCGGATTGTCTGATCAATTGAGTTAAAGACAGGTCTAAGTTACCGAATGCAGGAGAGGATGAATCACCAAATCTACCATTAGGAAACTCATCATCAATAAGCTCACTGTCAAAGTTGTGCTCATTGTTAACATCATCAATGTCATAGTTGTCTATATCTGAGAATTCACTTGATGAAGAGCTACCAGAAATTGAGGATGTAGGTGCTGGGGTGACAGATTTATTCTCTGGATCGTTAAAACTTGATTGTCTTCGGAAGAGTTGCTTTTGGCTTTTCTTTTTTCTCTCGATGTAAGTGAAAGGTCTAGATCTCCAAAATATAGGTTGGATTTCATTTTCCTTGTTAGGGTTTGAAATAATCCCTGAGGTCAAAGGCAAAAGTCTCTTTCCCAATAAACGTTCAAGTTCTCTTAAAATAACAAAAGAACCTTTTTCTAAGTTCATGGTATAGAAATGTAAATGCTTCACATACCCTGATCTGAACAGTTTCAAGCACATTTTAGCCACATAGTTTGTAGCCAGATTTCTCAAGGCTTCGTCGTCTTTGGATACAGGCTTCAGGATTTCGTTCAAATCAGATGGAATATCAATTTGACACCAATTGCATCTTCTCAAGAAAGAATCATATGATGTTATCGGCATGATACCGGGAATGATGTGAACAGATTCAGGAATGCCAGCAGCTCTAAGCTTCTTACACCATTCAATAAACAAATCAGAGTTGTAAAACATTTGAGTGATGATAAAAGTTGCCCCCAAATCAACTTTTTGCTTCAAATAGTCAATTAACTTATCAGCATTCTTTTCTTCAGGGTGACCTTCTGGATAGGCAGCAACCCCAATACAGAAGTGATCTCCGTACTTTTCCTTGATGTACTTGATCAAATCAATGGCGTACTTAAATGGGTACTTTTTAACTTTTTCATTTGAATTTTCGTCAAGAGATTCACTCTCTGTTTTTGTTTCTCTTGGTGGATCGCCTCTCAAGGCTAAAATATTTTGACATCCTGAGTTGAAGGCCTTTTTCAAAGCAGTGTCAATTTCCTTGATGGTCATATTGGTGCATGTCATGTGCATGCATGAGTCTAGGTTCAATGCTTGCTGAGTGGTGTCAATGATATCATTTGTTTGAGGGGTCTTTGGAATAAGCTTACCCGAGAACTTTGATATTTCTTGCTTTTTTTGAGATGATGAAGGGTTGATTATACCACCTGCATTCCAAGTTATATCAACAAATAGCGGATTTGAGTCCTTGTGCATCTTGTCAATACGTTCATACAAGTTGTATGAGCCTTGAAGAGTCTTTGGAACAAAGTATTCATAAGAAAAAGAAGGGATCTCATAAGAGTTCTTTTCCTGAAACTGTATAATTTTTTCATCAACTTTCATGATTGAGTACCTTTTTTCTTTTACTATTATCTTCTTGGATAATTTTATTATTATAGCTATATCACTACATATAATTAAAAGCAGAAATTAATTATCTTTATGTTATTTAGCTTCAAAACCAAAATGCGTTTATTATATGATGCTCACAACTTCTGGAAGTTCAATATGTTCTTCGTTTGAATAAACATATAACTGTGTAAAAAAAAAGTATACAAGAGTAGCCATTATCATTTAGAGTTGTTCAGTGATGATACATGTGAAATTTTTGTTTTTGAGAGAGATCATGTCCATGTAGTGACCATCCACTATGAGTTCCTTTGGGGGAAAAAAGGCTGCAAAACGTACACAGTAATGGCTTATCACTAACTGCCAAAATGGTGGATAATTTTAATATTTTTTTTCTCCACACTTTTTGGTTTCGCCGCAAAAAAAGCGCTCATTTTAATAGCGACAAAAACACACTTCAAGCCTGTGATAAAAGTAAACAGAGGTATGTTTATCTGAATTCTTCTTCTTGTTTTTTAAACGATAATTTTATTGAAGAGCCATGTATAAAAGACATTAAAAGCTAAGAGCGCTTGAATGTTAACATTACATTTATTAAAGGTTTACCTTTTGAGAAATCGGTGCAGGGAGATGACTTTTGTTGCTCATCACATGACTCCACAAGTGGGAGGAGATGTGCCTGATTTGTGGGAGAAAATTGAATTTTCAAAACGTACACAGTCGGAGCTATAAAGAAAAAATCGATCAGATGAATGACATTTTAAAACATGTAGAAAAACATCACAGGTATATCGCATTTCAGGGTACTTACAAACTCAATAAATTATAGCTCAGTCAACCTGATATAGATACTACAAGGTGTTCCTTTGAAAAAAAACAACATAGGAATCCGTTAAAATTTTAATTGCTATCTAAATTTTCTCCCAAAGCAAAGGGGAAAAAATAGGTAACATGTGATGACTTGATATCTTTCTGGATGATTGAGAGAACCACTATCTCCGAAAATATAAAAGCAATTGTTATACTTGGAGGACATCCTCTAAATCAATGTTCCGAATTTGGATACTCGGTTAAATCAATCAACAAAGATTTGGGTTATCATTGGAAATTCTTAGTTGTTTTTTATTCAAAAAAAACACCATAAATTTTGTAGATTGTGACTATTATCGTGCTATTATAACTTTTTGTTTTTTTTAATGAATAGTTAACGTCTTTATAAATTGCTTAACCCGTAGGTATTGTAAAAAATATAATTCAAGAATATAGAGATGGCGGAAATCAAACCGCGAAGAATCTTCAAAAATAATAACTTTTTTAAGAGAAAAAAAAGAAAATATGACAAATTGATCTCTAACAGGGAAAAGATGAAAAATTTAGCTACAAACGCTTCTTCTCCCCCTTTGTCCATTGTCACTAAATGTTTTTTCTTACAAGATATTCTACAAGGGACTGTGCTTATTTGAACTGGCTAATCCATTTGTCTCTTTACAAGGGTAAACCAGACTCACAATACCTTTATCCTGTAATTTGTTTAAACATCACTAAACCGCCTGTAGTAAACCTTCAACACTTCAAGATATTCCTAGAAGCGAATATTCACTTTTTTTTTTTCCCAGCAAAAAAAAAAAAAAATAAAACAGTAAAATTACCTCTACTAAAGGCAATCACGCAGCTCAATTTTACCGTGTGAAAGAACCAAAAAGAAAAAAAAAAAATTTTTTTGTTATAATTCGAAGCTGCCTAGCTCATAAAATTTTTCTTTTAATTCTGTTAAATCACATTTTATAAGCAGCTTCATACAGCTTTCTTTTCGTGATACTCTCTCTAGTAAAGATCTATATTCAAGAAACCGTGAAGAAATTTAACACTATTAGTTATCTATAGAAGTTATTTAAATAATGTTATCCACTATCAAGAAATCTTTTACCTCTAACATTTCTTTAAAGAATGCTACCAGATTAGCTTCTACTAAGCTAACTGTTAGAGATGCTTTAAACAGTGCCATGGCCGAAGAAATGGACAGAGATGACGATGTTTTCATTATTGGTGAAGAAGTTGCCCAATATAACGGTGCCTACAAGATCACCAAGGGTTTACTAGACAGATTCGGTGAAAGAAGAGTTGTTGACACTCCTATCACTGAAATTGGTTTCACTGGTTTAGCCACTGGTGCCGCCTTAAAGGGTTTGAAGCCTATTGTTGAATTTATGTCTTTCAACTTCTCTATGCAAGCCATTGACCACGTTGTCAACTCTGCTGCCAAGACCTACTACATGTCTGGTGGTACTCAAAAGTGTCAAATGGTTTTCAGAGGTCCAAACGGTGCCGCTGTTGGTGTTGGTGCTCAACATTCCCAAGATTTCACTGCTTGGTACGGTTCCGTTCCAGGTTTGAAGGTCTTGTCTCCTTACTCCGCTTCTGATGCCAGAGGTTTATTGAAGGCTGCCATCAGAGACCCAAACCCAGTTGTTTTCTTAGAACACGAATTATTATACGGTGAAAGCTTTGATGTTTCCGAAGACGTTTTGGACCACGACTACACCTTGCCATACTTAGCCAAGACTGAAAAGTCTGGTTCTGACATTTCCATCATCACTTACTCCAGAAACGTCCAATTCACCTTGGCCGCTGCTGAAATCTTGGAAAACCAATACGGTATCTCTGCTGATGTTGTCAACTTGAGATCCATTAGACCATTGGATGTCGATGCCATCTTAGCTTCTTTGAAGAAGACCAACCACATGGTTACTGTTGAATCCACCTTCCCTCAATTCGGTGTTGGTTCTGAAATCATTGCCCAAGTCATGGAATCCGAAGGTTTCGATTACTTAGATGCTCCAATCATGAGAATCACTGGTGCTGATGTTCCAACCCCATACGCCAAGGAATTAGAAGACTTTGCTTTCCCAGACCCAGAAACCATTGTCAAGGGTGTCAGAACCGTTTTAGGTGCTAACTAAACTAAGTTTGTTTCTTTAACTATTATCTTTTAAATTTAAAAAAACAAAATGATTTATAAAGTACAATTTATATGAAGCAAAGAGAAATTATTTCATGTATCTTAAATGAATTAAAGTTGAAGAAATTCTTCTGAATGAAATTGATAAAGAAAAAACATAAATTACGAAATAAAAAGGAAATATAGATTATTAAGCAATAATAGGATGAAATGAATAGTGTTGATAGTGAAAGAAATAACGATAACTTTTCATTTTCAGAAAAAGATTGTTTTATTATTAGGAAAAATGGATATCAAAATATCATATTTTGGTTTGTTTCAGATAAAAGTGATAATTAAAGTTGATATGTTTATAGTAGCAACACAAATGGAGAACCAAATGATCTTATGGAAGCCCAAAGCAATTTTGGAATAGGTTAAAAAAAATAACTTGTGAGAGAGTATATTTTATTATTATTGATTTTCAGTTACAAAATGGAAAAAGAAAGTTTAATAATATCTTTGACAGATAAAAAGCTTAAAGAGAAAATATAAAGTTCATGTGAAATGTATGTGCTTTATTGATTAGAGATGAAATGAATTATATCAAGAGAGGAAAATTGAATTCGAGTAGAATATAAATAAAAAAAAAATCAGCCTATCCGAAATTTGTCAAAAGTTTTAACAAAAGATGTGTTATGAGTGACTAAAATGGAATCAATTTCTGGGTGAGAGCAGAAGTTGTTTCCAACACTACATGATTGATGTCCATTTGATTGTTGAATAAACATATTATACGGCGATCGCCACCAGTATTTGTTACTTTCTTTCTCCTAAAATGAGCTCTTTATTTTCGATTTTGAATCAACTCTGATTTGATGTCAACTGTGTTGGAAAGTTATAACATGTTTTCCTTCTTTCTATATCTACTTGCGTCTTATTTTTTGTCTTCAAATAATCTGATACCAAACTTAAGCACCTAGAGCGAGTTTGTATTTATATATTCTAAAATTAATCAAATATTACTTGAACACTTAGCTGTTCTTTGTTTACATGCGACCTTCATCTACTTTTTTTTTCGGAAAGAAAAATCCAAAAAAATAAACTACATCACTTTTAAGTTTCAGAAACATGTACATCAAAGATTGTTACCTACATTACTAAAATTAACTGTATTTATCACTTCTCTGTAATTACACATTAAGCACCAATATTAGTCCAATTAAAAGATGAAGACACTGTCCAAAAAAGATAAACCACAGTTTTTTTTGCTTGTGTGTCTTTACTTCCTTCAGGGCCTTCCTTGTGGGCTCACCTATGGATCAGTGCCATTTATTTTGAAAACACTCACAGTCAGCAATGACCCCAACAGCACCTCCAAGGCCCTCAGCTTGACTCAGATTGGTATTTTTTCTATGGCGACATATCCTTATTCTTTCAAGATTCTTTGGTCACCAATCATTGACTCTTTTTATTTCAAAAACATAGGTAGAAGAAGAACATGGATCATCCCTTTGCAATTTTTGATCAGTTTTATATTTTTGTTTTTGAGTATGAGCAAAACTATCGTTGGCTTGGAAAGTGGTGAGGTGGACAAAATTGACCTAACCTCTTTGACTTTTTGTTTTTTAACTTTGATCTTCAGTTGTGCAACCCAGGACATTGCAGTTGATGGTTGGGCTTTGGAAATATTAAGTGAGGAAAGTCTCAGTTTTGCTTCAACAGCACAAACTCTAGGTCTGAACATTGGTTACTTCACAAGTTTCACCATGTTCTTGAACTTAAGGTCTGGAAAGTTTTTCCATCACAAGTTTTCAATTATGCAATACTTTAGGTGGTGTTCTATAGTGTACCTGGTAATAACTTTATACATAGTCTTTTTCACCAAGGAAGATATGAACCCTGATTCCGGATTTAGAAACGACTTAGAAAAAGATGAGCAAAAAAGAACTCTTCTGATGATGAAAAATGAAACAGACAAAGTCATGGAAGCTGACTTTGTCAAGAGTACTAAGGTTGCAAACAATGACCATTCTTTAAAAACGGTTTTCCAAAATTTCAAGCACATCATCAAGCTATCAAATGTTCAGACTCTAGTCATGATACATTTGGTGTCTAAATTCCCCTTCCAATGTAACGATTCGGCAACACAACTAAGATTGTTAGACAAAGGGTTTAAAAGTGAGGATTTGGCTATATCAGTGCTCATAAACTTTCCGTTGGAGATGTTCTTTGGGTACTATGTCGGAAAGTGGTCATCTCAAACGGCCAATAAGGACAACAGCATGGTGACTAAAAAGTTTAAGAACCCTATTTTAAAGACTATTCTTGGTGAGCAGGGATGCTTAACAGCTTGGCTATCAGGTTATTTGGGGAGACTGCTGTTTGGATCTATATTAGGAAATTTGATTGTATACTTATACCCAAAGAACTCCACTAAGTTACCCTTGTGGTACTTCTTGATGGTTATTGTTCACAATCTGTCCACTAGCTTAATGAACACTGTGCAATTTGTGAGCATTTGCTCCTTCCACACGCAAATAGCAGACCCGAAAATTGGAGGTACATACATTACTTTACTTAACACATTTAGTAATCTTGGAGGTACATGGCCAAAACTACTTATTTTGAAGATGATTGATTACTACACAGTGAAAATCATTTCGAATGGTAAGGAGTTCATTGAAAGAGACGGATACTTCAAGGTCAACTTCATTTCAATTGTCATTGGAATCTTGTTATACTTCAAATTTTTAAAGAAAAACATAAATAAATTACAAAAGCTTCCAAAGAGTGTTTGGAGAAAAGATTAGTACTAGTGAGAGATTTGTATATAAAGCAGTCCCAGCTTATTGCATTATATGTTCTTTTTTATTTTTGTTTATAGATAATCATTGTATATCCAATAACCTGATAAATATCCCCACAAAAATCCAGTAATGATTTCTGAATATTGATGGAACTCATTCAAAATTGTTATTACTATGTTGTATCCATACATTACTAGCAATGCAGCTGCCAATCCGTTTGTTAAGTTCTTTATTAATCTACCATATTTCAGTGTTCTATTGTATGATGTTCCATTGAGTACAAACACCTCCATACCCACAACCCAGCACATGAGACTCAAAAAAAATAGGTGTCCACTCAAATCGTGTCCATTCACCCATTTCCCTTTTAGGCTTCTGCAGTGGCCCAAAGTTCTTATTTTGACTTTCTGTTTTAAGGTCATCTCATTATCCAAAGCGTCATATTGACAGACTCCGCCTGAATAGTAGAACAAAACATCCGTTAAGCTTGGGATCTTTGTGAAAGGCAAAAGAGAAACTACTGTTACATACCATACACAAAAGACTTTGAATAAGCGAGTGAAAACCCCGTTACTTTTTTCATTGGATACCAACCTACTGAGAATAATTAGGGGGAATACCCATATCAGTCCTTTTTTTATGAAAAGCAAGTTCATTAGGTTTCTTTTCGAGTAATGGAAGAAGAGCTTAAAGAGCTTGGTTTCTGAAATGTGAACTGTTTCATAAAAATAAAGATTATGTATGGTTAGAGAAAATATGGTTAACAGGGGTGTATAGATAGATAAAATGTCCTTGAATCTGAATGATAAGTCATTTTTAGTTCGTCTGATCTTGTCTGATCGAATAATTATTTTGTTTGAGTGTTTGGGTGGGGACATAAGAAAAGGTTATGTATGTCAGATATTTACAGATTTGTTGTTTGGTTTTATATCATTTATTTTTCTTTGTTGTTTAACAACACGTTTCCGATTAATAATATATAAGCTGTGTTATCTTGTCTAATGCTTTTTTTTTTTTCTAAATATTTCTTTTTTTTTAAGCTTCAAAAATGAACACCTCGTACAATTTCGTTCATCAACAGGATTTTTTGAAGTATCTGTTGAAGAAATGTATAAATTCTGCTATATCTAAAACGCTTGTCAGCAATGCAAGTATTCCTTTTTTCAGGATTATTGATACATTTCCTTACTATTGACAAAGATGCAAAAATCTTTACATTTGCTTTTAGTATATAAAGTATTTAGGTAAGAACGGAGTACTTTAAAATGTAAAGTTTATGTTTTAATTTATCACGTGATACTTAGCTGGTGTATATCATTGCATAAGTAGATACAAACTTTTACATATCAAAATACTAATTGAAAGATTCATACTTTTCTTTTAAAGCAGCCAAAGACAAAATTTTTTACATTATATAGATGAGAACACTTTTAAGAAGAAAGACTTTGTCAACTTTAAGAGGTATTTACACTTTGAAAAAACATGAACATTGCAGTAATTTAAATTCGGATTTAACTAAATCTAGGTATTTAAAGTCAAAATACTTGTCATTCTAATTTTTCTTTTAAAAAATCCCATCTCCGATCAACTAGTCACTTCAATTGAATATTTAAGAATTGTTCACTCTCTTTTGTTTTCTTTGCTTAATGATAATCCACAGTTAACATCCAATAACATAACCAAACAGAATAAAACATACAAAACATAAACAAACATCGTAACAATGTCTACAGAATTGCCAACTGATGTGCCAGTACAAGAAATGAAGCCACCTTCAAGATTTGAGGTGGAAATAGAGTTTGTCAATTCCTTGTCAAACATCAATTACATCAATTACCTTATAAAGAACAGAAACTTGCTCAATGACAGCAGATTCCTAAGGTACTTACTTTATCTATATGTTACATACTGCTGCAATGTGGAGTTCAAAAAGTACATTGTATATCCGAACTGCCTCGTGTTCATCAAAATACTTGTGGATAACATAGTGATAGAGGAGGGAATCAGAATCACTTCAATAGACAAAGTGCTACAAGAACTGAATGATCCACAGCTGTTTGCTGATATGTATGATAATTTTAAATTTAGATAGAGTAGTTTTTGTATATAAAAAAAAACCATTACATCATTTATGTGGGTGAAGACCTCGGTTTCCCTTAGCGCTTATTTCAGAATGGTTTCCGTTTATGGAAACCTAAAGCGATAGTGGCCGATTATACGAAAATGCACATGGTTTTTTTTGCCATGTTAACGCCAGTGTGAAGTCATCTTTTTATGACTCACAGAATACCTTTTTTAGTAGAAAAATTGTACTTCGTAGAAGCGGAAAAAATAAAAAAATAAAAGGCTATTTACAAATTAAAGAAAGCTGACCTATGTATCACACACATATTTTTTTCCCCCCACTTCTTTTAGTTTATTTATTTTCCATTTCTATATGTTAAGTATGGTATATATAGGAACAATCATTGAGTCTTAAGAAGATGATTACTTTCTTTTCGCTTTCAATCTTCTAAAGAATGTGTTTATTTGTAGTTTTTTTTTCATTTTTTTTAGAAAAGAAAGAATTAATATAAATCACCAAAGAAAAAAAAGCAAAAGATAAAAGATTATCGAATACAAGAACATATAGCTCTTTGTTATTTCACCATCTTTTTTAAACTATCATTAAACATATCAAAATGTCCAAAAGACACACTTTAAGGGATGCTGACTCCCACATTTTACCTTCCTCTAAAAACAAAATCTTAGTCGCCAACAGAGGTGAAATTCCTATCAGAATCTTTAGAACTGCTCATGAACTTTCCATGGCCACTGTTGCTATCTACTCCAAGGAAGACAGATTATCCATGCATAGATTGAAGGCTGATGAATCCTATCTTATTGAAGGCGACACACCTGTTGGTTCCTACTTGAACATCGACAATATAATCAAGATCGCTAAGGAACACAACGTCAACTTCATCCATCCTGGGTACGGATTCTTGTCCGAAAACTCTGACCTTGCCAGAAAGTGTATTGAAAATGACATCATCTGGGTTGGTCCTGATCCAGAAATCATTGATTCTGTTGGTGACAAGGTTTCCGCCAGAAACTTGGCTGACAAGGCCAATGTCCCAACCGTTCCAGGTACACCAGGTCCTATATCCTCTGTTGAAGAAGCAGAAGCCTTTGTTGCTGAACACGGATATCCTGTCATCATCAAGGCTGCCTTTGGTGGTGGTGGTAGAGGTATGAGAGTTGTTAGAGAAGGCGAATCCATTGCTGAAGCCTTTGAAAGAGCCACCTCCGAAGCAAAGTCATCATTTGGTAACGGTACTTGTTTCATTGAAAGATTCTTGAATAAGCCAAAACACATTGAAGTTCAACTTTTGGCTGACAGATACGGTAATGTTGTTCACCTGTTTGAAAGAGATTGTTCTGTTCAAAGAAGACATCAAAAGGTTGTTGAAGTTGCTCCTGCTAAGACCCTAACTAAGGAGTTAAGAGACAATATTCTTGCTGATGCTGTTAGATTGGCCAAAGTTGCTGGATACCAAAACGCCGGTACCGCTGAGTTTTTAGTTGATGACATGGGCAGACATTATTTCATTGAAATCAACCCTAGAATTCAAGTTGAACACACCATCACTGAAGAGATCACTGGTATTGATATTGTTGCCTCCCAAATTCAAATTGCTGCTGGTGCATCTTTGGAAGAATTAGGTCTATCACAAGAAAACATCACCACCAGAGGATTTGCCATTCAATGTAGAATCACCACAGAAGACCCATCAAAGAACTTCCAACCAGACACTGGTAGATTAGAAGTCTATAGATCCGCTGGTGGTAACGGTGTAAGATTAGATGGTGGTAACTCATATGCTGGTGCCATTATATCTCCTCATTACGACTCCATGCTGGTGAAGTGCTCTTGTTCAGCTTCAACGTATGAAATGACCAGAAGAAAAATGTTAAGAGCTTTGATCGAATTCAGAATCAGAGGTGTTAAGACCAATATTCCGTTCTTGTTGACTTTGTTAACCCATGATGTATTTATTTCCGGTGACTATTGGACCACCTTTATTGATGACACCCCGGAATTGTTCCAATTGCACATGTCTCAAAACAGAGCTCAAAAATTGTTGCATTACTTAGCTGACATGATGGTCAATGGCTCATCCATCAAGGGTCAAGTTGGCTTGCCTAAGTTATTGAGTGACCCTATAGTTCCTGTTTTGGAAAACGCTATAAAGCCAACTGTTGAAAATGTCAACCAACTGCAAGGTTGGAGACAAGTCTTGTTGGCTGAAGGTCCAGATGGATTTGCCAAGAAAGTCAGAGAATTCAAGGGTACCTTGATCATGGACACCACATGGAGAGATGCCCATCAATCTTTGCTGGCCACAAGAGTAAGAACTGCTGATTTGGCTGCTATTGCCCCTACCACTGCTGTTGCATTGAACGGTGCCTTTGCTTTGGAATGTTGGGGTGGTGCCACCTTTGATGTTTGTATGAGATTCTTACACGAAGATCCATGGGAAAGATTAAGAACCCTGAGAAAGTTAGTTCCTAACATTCCTTTCCAAATGTTATTGAGAGGTGCCAATGGTGTTGCTTATGCTTCCTTACCTGACAACGCCATCGAACACTTTGTCAAGCAAGCCAAGGAAAATGGTGTTGATATTTTTAGAGTCTTCGACTCATTGAATGACATTGAACAACTGTCTGTCGGTGTCAAGGCTGCCAGAAAGGCTGGTGGTGTTGTTGAAGCTACCATATGCTACTCTGGTGACATGTTGCAAAAGGGTAAGAAGTATAACTTGGACTACTATTTAGAATTAGTTGATAAGGTTGTTGCATTAGGTACTCATATCTTGGGTATCAAGGATATGGCTGGTACCATGAAGCCTGCTGCTGCTAAACTATTAGTTGGTTCCATCAGAGCTAAGTACCCAGATTTACCTATCCATGTTCACACACATGACTCTGCAGGTACCGGTGTTGCCTCCATGTGTGAAGCTGCAAAGGCTGGTGCTGATGTTGTTGATTGTGCCACCAACTCAATGTCCGGAATGACCTCTCAACCATCCATTTCTGCCCTATTGAACTCCCTAGAGGGTGAAATCAACTGCAACTTGAACTTAAGCCATGTTAGAGAAATTGATGCTTACTGGGCTCAAATCAGATTATTATACTCTTGTTTCGAAACTGAATTGAAGGGTCCTGATCCAGAAGTTTACTTGCATGAAATACCAGGTGGTCAATTGACCAACTTAATTTTCCAAGCTCAACAATTAGGCTTAGGTGAACAATGGTTACAAACCAAGAAGTCCTACAGAGAGGCTAATTACCTATTGGGTGATGTTATCAAGGTCACTCCAACCTCCAAGGTTGTTGGTGACTTAGCTCAATTCATGGTCACCAATAAGCTATCTAGTGAAGATGTTCTCCAATTGGCCGACACCTTGGATTTCCCAGCTTCAGTTTTAGATTTCTTAGAAGGTTTAATTGGTCAACCATATGGTGGTTTCCCAGAACCTTTCAGAAGCAAGGTTTTAGCCAGAAACAAGAGAAGAAAATTAGAAGCAAGACCTGGTTTGTACTTGCAACCATTGGACATTGATGCTGTTAGAAGGGAACTAGTTGAGGAATACTCTAATGTTGGCCTAAGTGGTAATGAAATCGATGAAACTGATGTTGCTGCTTACATCATGTATCCCCAAGTCTACAAGGACTTCAGAGCTGTCAAGGAACAATACGGTGACTTGTCAGTTCTACCAACCAGATGCTTTTTAGCCCCACCTCCATTGGGTGATGAATTAAGCGTTGTCATCGAAAAGGGTAAGACCTTGATCATCAAGCCACAAGCCGTTGGTGAATTAGACACTGTCACTGGTAAAAGAGAAGTCTACTTTGAACTGAATGGTGAACTAAGAAAGGTTTCTGTTGTTGACAAGAATGCCAAGATTGAAGCCAAGACTTCCAGACCAAAGGCTGATCCTGGCTCCAAGTCCCATGTTGGTGCTCCAATCTCAGGTGTTGTTGTTGAAGTCAAGGCCAAAGTCGGTGATGTTGTCAAATCCGGTGACTGTATTGCTGTCTTGTCTGCCATGAAGATGGAAATGGTTATCTCTGCTCAAATGGACGGTAAGATAAGTGATATTTTTGTCAAGAACGGTGAAAATGTTGAAGGTAGTGACTTGATTGCTGTCATTGAAGAATAAATTGATGTATTTAGAATCGTATGATAGCTATAGTAACGTTCTAATGTCACATAAAGTCTCTAAAAAACAACTTAGTTATTAATGTATGCAATTGCGTAAGGTATATAAAAGAAAAATATTAATCACCCATAAAGTCTTTTTGAAGAATAATTTATCCATACTTCATTTTTAGCGTCAGAAAAATGAGCGAGTATATCATTTAATAGCTCTTCACCCATTGGTATGAAAGAGTTACTCACATACATATAAAGATCTGGATCGGCCTCTGCATTTCGCAGAAATTCGTTAAAGGTCAATAATTCGTTATCTTTGCTGTTGTACTTGATAAACTTAGGCAGTAATCTAGGGGTGTTGGAAACAGCAGCCAAATAGATTTTATATAGTGTCATTATTTCTAATGAATTAGATATATTTTCCTATGGTCCGAAGGAATGCTTTGCAAATACTTGCTATATGTATTCAGTTAGAAGTTTATATAAGCTTTCAGGTAGTATGGGTATGCAAAATTAAGATAACATCGATGAAGTCTTAAATACAATGAAAAGTTCTTTCACGGGCAAAAATGGATTGTGTAAGCTTCCAAAAACATTTATATACAAAAAAATAATTGAACGCACATATTTGAGAACTCCATTGGTTTAACACCATTTTTGTTAAGATAACAGATTTTCCCGTATTTTGAGGTTTTTTCTCATAAATAAAATTCTCAGAATACCTTTTCTCTGGAAATCTATGATTAGCCACCATATAGAATTTCCCTAATTGGAATAGATTTAATTAATGAAGAAATGAACACATTTTCTCTTTTTTTTTTTCTGCTTTTGACAATCATATAAACAAGAGTGAAATATCGTGTAAAAATAAAGTTAGAAGCATTTTCTCATCTTTTGTGTTTCTTTTGTTTTCTATAACAAAAAGAAAAAAAGTTGAGTGTTACTTTCAGTTTAGCCATTTGCTTATAAAGGCGCAATGAGAGCACCATTACAACATACTAGCTCAACTCACTCCCATGCGGTCATCCAATAGTAACAGGGACGTTGTCAATAAAAGTATAAGTAACCATAACATTGGTTTATCTTTTCTTACTGCTAAGGCGGTTGTAATTTAAAGCTAAATTCTCTCTGGCAAATCTAAAAAAAAGGTACCTTGGTTATGTTTAGCAAAGAAACTTCAGCTAACAAAACAGTTCATAAAATAAAATAAATAACGGCTTTTCAAAAAACAATTTATTGAAACAAACAAGCTTTAATTTAAAGGCAGAATTTGATGAGAAGAACATCGTTGTCAATGCTGACAATCTATAACCAATAAACGTGCCGTTGAAGAGATATCTGAAATGCCAGACTAACGTCAAAACCAAGAAGTAGAGGCTGCAAACAAAATCGTTTAGTTGAATGAAATCGACATTAACGTTGTATGCACAAAATTCGCATAGGCCAAGATTCCAGTGTTCAAAAGATAAAAACTAGAAATGGAGACTATAATACATAATAACGCTATTAACTCATATGCATCTAAAAATAAAAAACCTCTTACTTTTGCACATACAAAAGCTAAAAATACGACTGAAGTTGTAAAGAAGAACATATAGTTAGTATTTATCAACAGGTTTCTTAGAACTAGTAAGAATTTGACCATGAAAAAAATTGCAAGTTTTTTTTTGAAACGAGCAGCAGTGACTACTGACTAAAAGAAATTGAATTTTCATTTGAGAACATTGATGCACAATTGGTCATTAATAGGCTAATTGCTGATAAATTAGAAAACAGCTTATTACATTTTAAGTTGGGAATCACTATAACCTGGTAAAGTAAGCAATTCGGTATACGTTTACTTGCTGCGTATGAAATTATCAAACAAGAAAAGCTATATGATTCAACAGGAACTGATCAAGTCTTCTCTACAAACTCTACCACTAAAATAGTTAATCCATTACACTTGTTGAAATTCACAAAACAAAAGGCTATTGGTTACAGCCATATAGTACAAATTTCATGACATCATTGAAGAGTTGTTTGATTCTAATTAAAAGACTTTTCAAATGTGGAAAACCCTTAAGGTTTGCTGCTGCTCACTACTGTATTAGAAATCATACTGTTATGCATATAAAGGTCTTCGCATGTTCTTTGCATAAAATAATATCATTCAGCTGTATACTAACTCTTTTACAAACTAATACTATTGAAATTGGTCTAGTAAAGATGCGTATTATTATAATGGCGTACACTGATACAAAAACAGTACAGTTTACAAATAAATTGGCATTTGCTTACGCATATTATTTTGCTAATAATTGCTACTGAATGAATATCAATAAAGAAATGGCTAATATATATATCCAACTGTGCAAAATGATTACCCTAGAATTTCATGATATTATGGAGGGAGGTTTACTTGGAGAAATTATAAGTCAAAACAAACAACTACTCAACTTTAACCTGCACTTATAAAGCTTGATAATTCTTCAAAATGCATTTTCAGATAGCCTAAATAAAATATACACATTTGAGAAAGTATTTGAACACAATTTACAGCTCTTTTTTGGGCAAAAAAAACAATTCTTTTCTACTAACACTTCGAATGAGTTATTGGATGTATACAAGCCACTATTAACAGATTTAAACTGTATAACTCCGTTTCCAAAGTAGATGTCAACAATCATGCATTCGCATAATTAAAGCTTATTACAGATTTAAAAATGGAAAAACATGCCACTACTATTTCTCTTACATTATGCAGAAAGTTAAGAAAGAAGCAATGAATATGAAAAAAGTTCCTAAAAGAAATTTATAGAAAACTATTTTTGTTTAATGAAGCAGTTTAGTCCTAGTTAAATAAAAAACCTAATGATGTAGAAGAAATGTTGAATAAGAAAGATCTAAATATTCATAAACAACAGGAAGTAATTATAGGCTTCTATAACCACATTGTGAAATTCACCATAAGATTGAAACAATTTTAAGTAAAGTTCATTCTTAAAAAAATTTCACCCTTAGAATTGGTTACCGAGTTTAAAGTCAATATGCTTAATGCTCCCGGTAAAGGAAAACATGACATAGTGAAACTTAAAAAATTAAAGCATTTAGAGAATAGCTTTTGCAGAATACTTTAAGAGAGATATCCTAGAAGGTAAAAGAAGTCTATCAACAGTCATAATTAATCATTGGTTAAGCTGCCAGATATCGAAACTCATTTGGAACTAAATTACTTGATAATTAAATGAAATCAATGAATCACTAAAGTTTTTGAGCCTAAAAAATTAGTTGCAGAAAATGAGCAGGCATATACAATTCAAAATAGCTAAGAAAGTATGCCCTTGCCACTTTAATTCAATGCTTTATTCCGATTAATAAAAGTGACTAAATATCATGCCCTACATTGGGCATAATTTTCAGCAATGACTTACATTTCTATTATATTAAAGCACCATTTATCTATTACATTCAAATCAAATGGTATGAGCTTTATCTTGAGTATTAATTAACTGTTTCTTTCTGATGCGTTTCTAAGCTCAGTTGAATCAGAAATCAACAGTTTTTTTTAAAAAGAATAAATCATGAAAAAACATAACTTTAAAGGACTTTTTGATTTTACCAAGTATCGCCAGTATCTTTTAAGTAAGGCGGTACATATGCAGAGCCATTCAGAAAACTTGTTTTTATCTTGAAACACCCAAAACAACTGATGTTTGACCAAGTAATGAAATGATTTTTTCTTCTTAAATTATAAAAATCTGTTAAAATTGGCATTCATTTTGTTTGTCATGAAGACGTCTAAGGTAAAATGACACATTGCTCTTTTATTCCAGTACTTTTTCTGATAAATCTTACTGCTTTTGCTGATTAAAAATCTGAGATTTTTATATATTTTGAACTCAGCAAAAGAGTAGCCTTTGAGTACTCATAAATGCACCAAAAAAAACCACTTTCAATTGATCAAACACATATTGCAACGCTACCATTTTGGAATGTTTTACGTACCAATAGATATTCGTTGTAAGAAAATCAACTTGGCTTTAGTTGATTGGGTGGTGAAAAGATTGAAGCATGTCAGACTTGTTTAAACTCATAGCAAAATTGATGAAGCCGGATATAATATCTTTTATTTGATGTTCCAAACTTTCTGATTTAATCAAGGAAGAAGCCTTAGTCACATTTTAAATTAAAAGAAGAAGGTCTTAAACAGCTTCATAAGTCATCAGACTTTAAAAATATTGGCTAAAAAAGTCAAAGCAGCTTGACAACAGCATGAATTTTATTGACCTAGTTTCCATCTACCTAGGAACTTTCCAATTACTGAAAGCAAAAAGCATATAACAGTACAGTAGAAATAGCCACATTAACATATTAAATCCATTTCATATATTTCTGGAAAAGAGCAAATCATATATATCATTCTTCATGGTTTACATAAACTATTGGCTTTTTACCTTTTAGTTGAATTCCATGCTGAATCTTGGATAAGACAGTCTCATCAGAGTCAGATTTTACCTTCCATTCAATAATTTCGTAGTCATCGGCATTAAGAGTAATTTGCTTTGAATCGTAAAGCTTGGCCAATTCATTAAGGTATCTTATTTTCAAAGCTTCATCTTCCTTAAAGATCTTTGTAATCCAAAATCCTAAGTGAGAAATGTTTTTAAATATGAAAGCAGTGGTGCTTGCTACTACACCCTTCAAAGACATTCCACCATAGGTGTAGACCTTAGCATCAACTGATAATTTTCTTTCTATACCAGATACAGATGAGCCACCAACAGAATTTATAGCCATAGCAAAGTTAACATCTTGGCCTTTAAACTTATTCATAAACTCTTTAGATTTTTCTTTGTCTTGATTGGTTGTTTCAGTAATTATAATGTCAGTTTTGCTTTCTTTTTTAATTCTTTTGATGAATTCTTCAGTTTCCCCAGGAGTGTTTCTTTCTCTTAAAATAGATATTGTTTTCAAGTGATCACCTATAATTTTTCTGTAATCCTTATAGGAATAGTCACTGTGAACTATTTGTGAAAACAATTTTGAGACTTGAGAATTACCAGCGTTTGTAAAGCAATAAAAGTCTGTTTTGTTTTCAGCTTCTTTACTTTTATGCTTACGTATATGCTCAAATACATTCTTTTGAAATAATTCCGCAAAGCCCAAAGCTGTACATCCATTCACAGCGGCAGTAACAGCTTCCAAAATACCAAACCCTCTGGTTCCTTCAGAAGCAAGATCAATTTCAGAATCAACCTTCCAATAAGGTTTTTGTTTGTTGTTACCTATTGCATGAAGTGGCAAAACCTTGTAGTCACACCAAGTACCAGTACTTCCCACTAAAGGAACAACAACATCACCCACTTTGTACTGTGAGTGTTCATAATCAGGAATAATTTTATCATTCGGATCTAAAAAGGCTTGGATTTGATACAAACCTTCGTTACCTGCTACAGAAAAAGCAGATTCCTTTCGAGACAAAATTATCTTTTCGTTGAATGCACCATAAGTGCCATCTATCTGGTTTTTATCGGATGGATTAATAGGAAAGGCTATCGTTTTTAACAAAACTCTTTCGTTAGCTTTGGTGGCATAAATTCTTTTAGAACAGACTGCTTTAGGATCGACTGTTGGTTTTATTGGAAAAATAATCTTCAAAGAAGAGCGATGGACCTTTATGTTTTCATGCGTAGGAGTGGATCTACTTTCTTTTATGCCATAACCTATATTTTTAATAGTCAAAGGGATACTATTCGAAGACGGTTTAATGTTGAACAAATAGTTTTTGTTGATGCTGTTTTTGCAGTTTTTTACAACTTTTGTGTAGCTAACCATCTTTTAAATTAGTATTTTTTAATGGAGATATGTTCCTGTAATTTACTGGTTTTTTGGTTTATTGCTTTTTAGAAAGAAGGAAAGAATTTTATAATGGTGTAGTTCTTGATTAACCCTTAAATCCAGAGGAAAAAAAAAAAAAAATGCTATCACAAAATTATGAGCCGAGTATAAAATTAAAAGGGTGGTATTTTTTTATTTGTATGGTAGCGCCACCAAGGGAAAAAAAAAAGTTTTGGATGGATATGAAGCCGAATCACATATAATAACACCACTGAACTGTATTTAGAAACCTTGAGAAAGAAAATTGTTTTACTACTTTGCCAAAAAAACTAGTGAACTTCTAAACCTAATCTTTAGCTTATGTTGTTGCTCACATTTGGTGGTCTGTATAGCTGAAAGTGTGATTTTTAATGAACCTTTTTTTTGAGCATATCAAAGTGATGATGGATGCACGTGCTTAACCAAGATGACCCCACCATGATGCTTTTTGCTGTTTTTTTGCAACTTTGTTTTAAAGCAATTTTAAGCTCGGGGAAAAATCATAGGCAGCTTAGTTTGGGTTCATAACTTCTGTACACTTCATATTTTATGTATCAAAATACTTTTATCTATCATTAATGATTACTTTTATATCTATTGATACAATTTCTTCTTTTTTAGTTAAACCAGATCAAGAAACTTTTAATTCAGGTATCACAGTCAAAACAATGTCTTGTATTGATAGCATTAATTTTAAAGATGTTGGTTCCATCGAGAAAGGAATGATCAAGATAATAAAAGATAACAACGACGATGAACTACATAAACTAAGGATCAAAATTGAAAGTAAGACTTCATGTCAAGAGTGGATTGCCACTGTTCTGCTTCCCTTAACCCAAAGACAGTTTTTTAAGGATCTTGACCTATCAAGACTTGTATACAATATACCATACAAAATAATAGAAATTCTGGCCATCAAATATAACAGCTCACAAATATTGACTGCGAATCAATACTCAAGAAAAATGATATCCACAATAACTAACATTATTGAGACTTCAAACGTAAATATAAATGTTACCATGAGCATGATTGATAAATTGAATAATTTATGCACATCATCTGATGAAGACGAATTGGTGTGCAGGTTGCAGTTTCATATAATACAGGAAGTTATATTGAATACAATCAAGAGATTAAAAGTTATAGATTTTGATTTCAATGAGCTATTTAAGCTGATTATAACCAGCTACTTGAAATTTCTTATCAGAATAAGCAAAAGCGTTAAAGATCCTCTTTTCTTACTGAGAAGGGCCTTTTTATTTGCCAGAGACTTCTTACCTCCTGAACCTCTTGTTGAAGATGAAAGTGTATTAGATAACATTAGAGCACTATTACCTATGTTTTTATTTAAGGCCTTTGAACTTATTGTCACATGCAAGGAAAGTTCTTATTTTTTGAAACCTGAAAAATTTGATGAGTTTAAAAAAACAAGCTCAATGTACTATCAATTAGCTCTTTCCTTTGATGTAGACTTTGAGGAAGAACTACAAAATCTGGAGACTGATTGTCAAAAATTCATCGAAGCTTTCAAAGAAAACTGTAAAGACAAGGCTGATGAGGACATTCAAGAATACTTGTATCATTTGTCTGTTATTCAAGATACCAAACGTGATAGAATAAATGTTGATTACAAGACACTATTATACTTAATTTTGACTAATGGAAATGACGAGGGAAACATGATTGAAGCTAACATGAAGGTTTTATTAATTTCTTTCTTCAAAATTAATGCATTTTATACAGCAAACGATTACAACAACCCTGTAATTCTTAATGGTGTCATCATGGCCAAACTTTTGAAGATTGAAGACAGTAAAGATGTGTCTGATATTCCTGAAAAAATAATTACCCAGATTCTACAGCAAATATGTTTTGTCGAAAACAATGGTATAGAACTAACAAAACATATCTTAAAGTTTATGCCATATGAGTTTCAAGTTTGGTATTGTCTGGACACTATTCAAGAATGTCCCTTGTTAGAAACTCGAGCATCTTTCTGGTCAGAAGTTCTAGATGAGATCATTAGGCCTAATGATAAGGAAAACTGGATTAACATATGTAATGCTGCAGATGTCGAAGTTCTAAAGTATATAGATACCAAATTTGATGACGAAGATGAAAGACTGAGCAAAAAGCATGTTATTGATAGTATGTTAAAATTCTTAAGAAAATACAAAGCCTTAGGTAACTTTCACAAAACCCTAAGCGAATTGATTGAATTATATGAGCAAATTGAAAATGATGAAGATACAGAAGTAATAGAAAAATAGTTAAAAGCAATGCTTTATTTTCTTCATACATATACTTCAAGCTATTTATTTTTTTTTATAGCTTTTGCCTTCAAAACATGATTTTATTATGACTATATACACATCATCTTTGTAAGTCTTTGGGTTGAAATTCTCCAAAGAATACACAAAAATCAACACCTTCCTTCTTGGCTTTTCTACCTGTCTCAACAATAACTTCTTCACTATCATCTATAAAAGGATCTTCCAAATCGTATTTTCCAACAAGAGCTTTTCCCTTCAAAGCAGACACTCTTTTTTTAGGAACGGCTTCTTCTTGGCCTCTAGAGTTTTCTTTGGGGAGCTTTTCATCATCTTCAAGATCAACATCCTCGTCATCATCATCGTCTTCATCATCATCCTCTTCTGATTCCTCCTCAGCTTCTTCTTCATCGTCATAGTCCCCAAGTTCCACATCATTGGGCTTGGCGTTTGTGCTCTTTGAATCTTCAGGTTTATTACTCTTGTTTGCTTCCTTAAGCTTTTTTTGTTCGAGTTCCAACATCAGCTGTTCTTTTTGATGTTCAGCTGTGAACAGCTCATTGTAGTCCAAAACCAAATTCCCCTGTTCTGTTAACAAATTCTCAAAGTTGTAGTTAATCTCATTATTGCAAGGCGTAGTAATAGTTTTGGGATGCATATTAATGTTTATTATCGTAGATCCAGCTTCTAGCTGCTTCGGTGCAGATAAAGCCACAGGATTGAGTCTTCTCTTTTTTGCAACAGCCCCTGACATGTTTCAAATTTTGGTATAGCTCTGTTTCTGATCACTTAGTATTTGTTAGATAGAGTGAGAGAAGAAAATAGCATTTGATAGTATTGTTAGATAAAAAATCAAAAAAGAAGAAAATAAAACGCGGAATATATACCTCTTTTTATCAAAATAGTTGACTTCAAAAAGAAGGAAAAAAAAAAAAAACATTAACACAGCCTAACAATCTCTGTTTTTTTCCTTGCTCAATGATGACATTGCCCTAAACTCTGTCCAAGCAGAGTTTGTTTCCATAGTAAACTACATCACCTAAAGTTAGTACTACATCAGTTCCAAATCCATCCAGTGAATGTAGTTGTAAGGATCCATTCCAGTATTCAGCATATACCTTAGACAAAGCAAGCCCTATGCCAAGTTTGAATCGACGTTCCCTATCCAACATTTTTAGCAACGGCTTTTCAAAACGCTTATCATTATCCAAATTCGTTTCTGGTTTTAATTTTAGCTCAATATTTAGTTTCTTGTTGATTCTTGAGGTAAGATTTGAGTCATACTGAAGCGTCTCCAATGACGTATTAGCAACAATCTCATCAACGGTTGATCTTGTCAGTATACTCAAGGCCTTTAAACAGCCCATTGCAACTTCTTGAGGCTTCCCAAAAGACGTTATGGTGTTTTTGTTGGTGTTCAGCGGCAAACCACCACCATGATCACTAATACGCAAAATCACTGATTTCTCATTTTTTATAACCGTTATTGTAATGTCTGTTGTATCTTCAATGTTGTCATTGTTTAGTGTGGCTTCAAAGGAGTTTCTTAATATTTCATTGAGCATGAATCTTAGATGTATAGGGAGGAAATATAGCTTCAAATCCTTTTGACCATCAATGATAACATTAGGCAACTTCTTGCCCTTTTCAGCATATTCCTTGGCCATTAATTCACTTATGTTTTTTACAATATCGTTTATGTTCTGTCGTAAATCACATAACTGAAATATATCACCTAAAACAGCAATGTTAACATCCTTTGGCTTTTCTTCTTGACAAGTGCTATCCGACAATCTTTGTGATAAGGAAATGTGTTCTTCTATCATTAGTCTTCTAGAAATTCTAGCCCTTAGCAGTTCATTAATCCATGTATCCAGTTCCTTTTTAGGAAGAAACTTTAGATTGGATATTTCCAGGCCACCCATGATCAAGTTGAATAGATTGACCAAATTCAAGTCAGATAATATCTTTTGTGTATTCTTCAAAAACCTTTCATTATCTTCTATGGTTTTTAGTCTTGGAAATTTTCTGAAGTTCTCAAAGATGGAATAATAGGATTTATAAACTTTGAAAAGATGCTTGTTGGATGATATTTTAAAGGGAAGATCTTGAAACTCTTTGATTTTCAGAGCTATTCTAATAACCAGTTGTTGCCTAATAAAATTAGCAGAGTCTATTAATAATTTCTCTTTGAATTTTTTTTCAGATATGTTATTGCTCAAATCGTCATATTTGGTCAACTGCTTAAGCGAAATTGGCAATGGCTTATAATTTTTTAAGATTGTGTTTACTAAGACAGTTTGATTGTGATGGTAGTGGACTTTGTTATCAATGTTGTTATTTTTGTAAACATTTTTCTGTTTACTGAAAGAGTTTTGATTGTAATTGTTATAAAAAACCGACCCTATATCTTCAACTTCTGTACCAAAAAACTTTTGGATATCAGGAAGAGTCTTAGGAATTTGACTTCTAATGATTTTGTTACTCATACGAATTGTTTGTATGTATAGAACTAGGTGTTGACAAGACTTTTGGTTTTTATAGAGTCAGGAAGGTGACTAAATTAACCTTGGGGGAAAAAAAAAAAAAGATTCATGGAGTTTAATCTAAATAAAAAAAAAATTATAAGAGGCGAACATCAGGAAATTTCATTTACTGGCATATACTACAACATTTCAGCTCATTCTGATAAAGGATTTGGTCAAATTTGTTGATGCCTATCCTAACTATTCAAAGACATAAAGCATAGTGTAGTGTATATCGTAATTTATTGCCTTTCAACATATATATTTTCATGGTAGCGCCAAACCTTATTTTTTTATCCTGAATATTTCTTGACTTTGAAACAATTTAAGCAGAAAATTTTTTCTTCCCCAAGTTAATTTGGGAATGTTAGCCATAATCATCCTCGGAAAAAACCAAAAAGTTAAATCTGCTTTTATAAATCTAAAAATTGAAGCTTTTACAAAGTTATGTCATTTTAATAAAAAAAACCGGAAAACCACTCTATTCAACAATAAAATAAGGACAACTAACATTCATAATATCACCAATACATATCATCAATATATTTGTAAATGAGTACACCTGCTAAAAGACGTTTAATGAGAGACTTCAAAAGAATCACATCTGATTGTCCCTCAGGCCTAACTGCTTCTCCACTGAATGACAATGTTATGATTTGGAATGCTGTGATAATAGGACCTGAAGGGACTGAGTTTGAAGACGGTATATTCAAGTTAGTTTTGCAGTTCACTGAAGAATATCCTAATAAACCCCCTGAAGTTAAATTTGTTTCTAAAATATATCATCCAAACTTTTACACCGATGGTAAAATTTGTCTAGATATACTTCAAAATAGATGGACACCTACATATGATGTTGCTTCTATTCTAACATCAATACAATCACTACTAAATGATCCTAATCCAGAGTCTCCAGCCAACGTGGAGGCTGCTAACCTTTATAAAGATAACAAAACACTATATTTACAAAAAGTAAAAGAGTGTGTGGAGCTCAGTTGGTTGGATAACATAACTGATGAAGAAGACGAAGATGAAAACTTGGATGATGAGTAGTATGTGAAAAAGAAATAGAAAAAATTATATAATTTCAGTAACACTATCAATCTTACCGATAAAGACAAAACCCTTACTTAAATGAAAAGTTAAGTGCAGATCATTTTTATTTACATGGCTTTCATATTTTTGTCAATTTTCTTAAAACCATAAAATCATGAAATTTCATCTGAAGGCTCGTAAAAATAGTCACTCACACTGTTATATCCCATTATGCTAAACATAATAATTAGCACAGTCTTACTCATAACATCTATACCTTGCAGATTATTATCCCAGTATTTTTTTCTGTCCGATGTTAGTTGATAGTGATTCACAATACCAGGAGTTTTTTTCATTTCTTCAATGCTCATTCTTGAGAGTAACGGGAGTTCTTTGTACTTTTCATCACCTTTTAAGGGATATTTCGATTTAACAGTCCAGTTAAATTCTCCAAACCATGGAAGTTTGTGACCTTTGTTATCCTTAAGACTTTTTAAGTCTTCTCTTGGCCCGTAATATCCGTACTCATATAAATACCATACTCTTTGGTGTTCTTTTGAGATTATATTCCAATTTCTCTTATTTTGGGTAGATCCATAAAATGTATATATGTTTTTTGCCCACAAATCAATCAACTTTCTTTCCATCACAGAAAGATCAGCGTATTTGGAAAAAGTAGAGTCAATGCTTAAATCATTAAGAAGTTTATGCATCTCTCCATATTTCCCCTGCATATCTCTATTTTCACATGACTCCAAAAATTCTTGTTCCAACTGGACATCTTCATTGATCGCTTCAGTATCTTGAAGAGGGTTTACCAGTGCCACTATATCTTTTATACTTTTCTGAAACTCAAGTTTCATATCAGACTCCATTTGGACTTTTTCTATATTCATTTGGTATTTCAGAAAATCTGAAGTATTAAGTGTTGTGTTCCTCAAAGCGAGTTCTCTTTGAGATTGCAGCTGAAGTAAGTTGAAAGGAATTCTGTTCACTTTTATAGTCTTCATTATGTCACTGTCTTCTACAATATAAAAATTTTGATATTGTTTGTACTGGTTCTCAAGTATTTTCTTAGTAATAAATAATTAATAGTGATTCTTTTGTTGTTGTATTTATGTTATATCAAGTTGAAAAATATAAAAAAAAAACCAGAATATAGTTAAAATCAGCGGAATTTAGTTTATGACAAATGCAAGTCACGTGCTTCGTCAAAATCAAAAAGCAAAATTTAAGAAAAATATATACCGTTCTCCATAAACTTTAATAACAGTTTCAAAAAATCTAACTCTGAGAGCTTTTGAGCTCTTTTATCATGCATATCACATTGCTTTAGAATATCCAGAACTAGATCTCTAACAAATTCATAGGTAACATCTATATCCATATTTTCTCCGTTGTTGTTACTGGCTTTTCCAATGATGTAGTTCTTCTTTAGTAACTCAATGACATTTTTGTTGTTGAAGTTACTATTTAAGGTTTTGTTCTTTCTGTTGAAAGCAATTCTTAGTAAGCCATCAAACTGATCCATAGGTGGAAGCTGTCCTTGTTGCATTTGCTTGATCTTAGGCTCAAGCTTTATAATAGAAGATTCAACTTTTGGCGGAGGCTTAAAGTTGTTTTTATCAACCTTCATGACATGTTTTGTGTTCGCATACAATTGAACATTACATGACAATCTAGAGTATAGCTGTTCTCCTGGTTTGGCTACTAGTCTTAAGGCAAATTCTCTTTGGAACATAAGAACAGAAATTCTTGGTGGCTTTGGCTCTATAGCCAATAATCTGAATGTGATAATAGAAGAAATTTGATATGGTGTGTTTGATATGCAAACATCAACGTTTTTCAACAACTTCATGTCGATTTTAGCAAAATCAGCGATGACTATCTCAACTCTGTTCTGAGCTAGAAATTCTGGAGCCTCACTTTTTATTCTTTTTAACAGTTCAGAAGCCATTCTTGGGTCATATTCAACACATATCAACTTCTTAATGTTACATTGAATAATCTTCATTGTTAAGTTACCTGTACCTGGACCAATTTCCAAAACTGTGTCTGATGTCTTCAATTCAGCTTTGTCAACAATGGCTTGTGCTATAAGAGGATTTTTAAGGATATGCTGACCTAAATCGGTATTAAACTTAAAGACTGTGTTCCCATTGGTATTGGAAGTTGTGGTTTTAGAGCCGCCGGATGCTGTGTTGTTGATATATTTTTTAGTATTTCTAGCTGCTTTTGCCATGCTTGACGATTACTTAAACAAGTTTAGATATTGTTTGGGGTGTTTATTGCCGTATTATTTACTAAGTTTTTATTACGAAGAAAAGTGATTATATTTCAAAAAAAAAAACAAGAAAAAAAAAAGTAGAAGAACAAAAGTGAAACTTTACGGAGCCTCAAAAAAAAAAAAAAAAAGAAACGTTTGGTGTCACATGACCCACACGGTAACGACTAGATAAGGTCACATCATTGTTATGACTGATGTAAAATAATTAGATTGCTTCAAACCCTATTGGTGAATATCCAGAAATAGGATCAATTACTGCTTTTAACGCTTGATAAAACGTAATTTGAATGGAAACTTTATCAGATTTTTGTAAGTAGTGTTGATAGAGAAACAGGTATAGAGGGAAATCTCACAAGCGTCTATGCATTAACTAGTCTCTCTACATATTCAAATTTAAATCATCCACTAGTATTTGCTTGCAGTTGAGTGAGAAATTTTGAAATGTATCAATGTTAAACTTGTAGTTTCTATGTAAGTAGTTAGCTTAATGGACTGTTTGTTGACTACTATAGTCATCTACTTACAAGACAAAAAATTTGGTTAATTATTTTTTGGTAAAGCAATAACTTTTGTCATTAATGTTGAAAAGGTTTCAGTAACATTTATGTTTAGATGTTAAAGTTCTAAATATGTACATATATTTGCATAATTTATAACCGCTGCTATTATATAGTTGAACTCTAAAATCTTTATGCACATTAAATAAACCTTCTAAAATTAAACTTGCTTAGTTAATAGACTGTCTGCCGTCAAAATAAGATCTATTTTAGGCATTTCGTATATGCTATTCTTTCCTAAGTTAAATATGAGTGATCCTAACAAGTCTATAATTACATATCCCATGGGTTAAAGGTATTCTTTACCTTATGTACTTCAGCTAGGAAAAATTTAACAGACCTATTATGCAATTAAGAAAAATATTAAATAAGGGTGCGGCTGATGACTACTATTTAAAACAATTGATTTTTTACCGAAATCGATAAATCTGTCAAAAGGGAAGACATCGATGCGATGCATACTAGTTAAACAGGGGGCATCTGTTTTTATAAACCATTAAAGTAAATTTTACGTTGTAAAAAGATGTATGTTTTATGCTATTACACAATGAATTAGTTAAACATTTCTTTTTTTGAATGCCTTTTTCAGCCGCAGCAAACCATAAAAGATAACCTATGATGAGCATTGATATTGAATAGATAACAAATTAATGTAGAATTTATATCGGAAATAAACCGTTGACACCAGTTCTACGTTAATTGTGTTTTTTGTACAAAGTTTACTAGTAAAAAATGTCTAGAAGTTGCTGGTATGTGTCGTTTAACCTGTTATCAACACACAAATCAGATTTTTATCAACCAATTTTATCAACATTTTTTTTTTTATTTCTGAAATAGAAGCTTCTCAGGAGATATCGTTTGATTTAAGTTTCCCATACATTTCCTTAGAAAAGTGTCCACAAGCAAAAAAATGTTGATGTTTTTTTTTTCTCACCATCTTCCCCTCTAACTGAGCTCATTTCTTAGTAATTTTTTTTTGCCCTTGACTGGAGAGATCTAATGAGATTGGCTTAGTCAGCACACAATCTCATCACCGTATAGTCAATTTTTTTTTCTTCAATGAAATTGTCACACTTATAATGAATATAAACTTGGACAATTCGTCAACTATTTCTATTTAATTCTATGTTTGACATTATTACTCTCTAACCTATAATTGATTAAAATAATAGTATATATAAACCAAGGTTATCTAATTTATTTCAAATATCTTTTTGATAAGGACTTCTCAATTTTCTTATTTTTTTTTTCT
Source organism: Hanseniaspora lachancei (assembly GCA_030567275.1). NCBI lineage: Eukaryota > Fungi > Ascomycota > Saccharomycetes > Saccharomycodales > Saccharomycodaceae > Hanseniaspora > Hanseniaspora lachancei. The sequence goes on along the minus strand of JAJLRX010000247.1, from coordinate 67,726 downwards.
TACTGAAAGCTATCATTAACAGATTAAATAAAAAAAGTAAAGAGTAAATCAACATATCCAATACATATATCAACTCAACATGGATAAATTAGAATCATTAGATTTGCTAGATGCTAACAAAATAGCTGCTGGTTACTACAGTAAGTCAAACAACAAAAGAGTAACTACTACCTTAAGTTTAGGTAAGTTAATGGGTTCCAAGGAACAATACTCTGTCAATTTCGATGATGCCAAAGATCAAACTTTAGTCAATGGTGAATTTGACTACTTGAAGGCTAAGCATGATGCATACAAAAACGACTCAAAAAATAAGCATATATCAGAGCAACCATTTACTCTAAGTAATTGGCATGAACATATCAACTGGCTAAATGTAGTTTTGGTTATTGTCATTCCTTTGATTGGTGTTTACTTAGCTGGTTCTGGTAAAGTCAAACTACACAAAAACCTATTTGTCATGTCTGTTATCTACTATTGTTTAGGTGGTTTAGGTATCACTGGTGGTTACCATAGATTATGGTCACACAAATCATACAATGCTGTTTTACCAATCAGAATTTTCTTTGCATTATTTGGGGCTGCCTCCGTTGAAGGTTCGATTAAGTGGTGGGGTCACTCTCACAGAATCCATCATAGATATACTGATACCGTCAGAGATCCTTATGATGCAAGAAGAGGTTTCTGGTACTCTCACATGGGTTGGATGTTGTTGAAGCCAAATCCAAAGTTCAAGGCCAGAGCCGACATATCAGATTTGATTGATGATTGGGTTGTCAGATTCCAACACAAGCACTACATGACCATCATGTTCTTGATGGCTTTCATGCTTCCTGCCGTGATTTCTAAAGTCTTATGGAACGACTTCATGGGGGGTTTAGTCTACGGTGGTATTTTAAGAGTCTTTGCCATTCAACAAGCCACTTTCTGTATCAACTCATTAGCTCATTGGTTAGGTACTCAACCGTTTGATGACAGAAGAACTCCAAGAGATAACTGGATCACTGCCTTGGTCACCTTCGGTGAAGGTTACCATAACTTCCATCACGAATTCCCTTCCGATTACAGAAACGCTATCAAGTGGTACCAATTCGATCCAACAAAAGTCTTTGTTTACACATGCTCTTTGTTCGGTTTCACCTACAACCTAAAGAAATTCCCTCAAGTCATTATTGATCAAGGTATTTTACAACAAAAGCAAAAGCAAATCAACAGACAAATGAAGAAGATGAACTGGGGCTCCTCCTTTGATAAACTACCTACCTGGTCTGTTGCCGACTTTGCTGAAGAATTAAAGAAGAATGAAAACCTAGTTGTCATAAATGGTATTGTTCATGACATCACTACATACATCTCTGAACATCCAGGTGGTGAATCCTTATTGTTAGCTGCTAGAGGTAAAGACGTTTCCAAGGCTTTCCAAGGTGGTGTCTACTTACACTCTAACGCCGCTCACAACATTCTTGCTGACTACAGAGTTGCCGTTGTTCAAGGATCTGAAGAAACCGCCAAGTTCTTCGCCCAAAAGAGAGGTGAGTCTGCTAAAGCTTTCATTTCAAAATAAATGATATGTGCTTTATATCTAAAGAAAAAACAAAAGAGTAGATAATTGAAACTACTTGTCCATTGAATTAGTGACAATTTTTGTTGCATGGGTTTATATATATATTGTTGTTTTTTTTTTATTTTTAACATATAGCTAATGCGATATTTTAGGAGATATATATTCGGTTATCGTTGAAATTAATAGAAAATTATGAAATATTTAAGCTTTTATATTGATCAACTATATCGCTCTTAGAATATTCCTTAATTAAAGTGTCCTTACATGGTAGTTCTTTATTTTTGTCAATGTAGACATCAATGAACAGTTGTTTCAATTTTATGGGATCCAAATTTTGGCATCCAAACAATTCAAATGCATCTGTAACATGTATCAAGAATCCCATTCTTGTAGGAATGATGTTTCCATCTTTAAACTTGGAAACCACACTTTCTTTGTCTTTCAAAGACTCTCTAAGTTGTTCAATATTATTACAGCTAGCTTGAATATCAACATTGGCATATCTCTTTTGAATATCTTTCTTCAGTAAAGAAGCCAATCTTGGTGCCTTTCCGTTGCTGCTGATCATACACTCCATGCAGCTCTCATCTGGTGAGCCTAAAGAATTGACTCCGATTTTTGCTACAGCACCAAAATAGATAGGACATAGCTTAGGTCTGTCACATATGTTTATAGGTACATTTGGGAACTTCAATACACAATATTGGTATAAATCCAACGATACCTTTTCGTTATCAATACAGATTAGAATTAGGGACCAGTTATTGTAAATAATCCTTTCAGTAAGAGCAACTCGTTCTTCATCTGTAAGGGCTTTAAAAGTATCTGGCGTAACTTCATGCTCTAACTTTACCTTAAAAGGTGGATCCAAATCTTCAAGATCACAAAATTTTTTTCTATGGTAAATTACTGTTTTTTCCAAAGGTATGCTACCTTCTTTGTATTCGACGGTGGTTTCATCAATTTCTATAATTAAGTCCCCAAAGTGTTTGATGATCTTATCATCCAGGGTGGGTGATATGATATAAATTTTGCATTTTGTAGGAACCAACTTTTCAAGTCTGGTGAATGTTACTTCACCACCACCTACAATTAATACTGTTTTGTTGAATAGCCTATGGGATAAAGATAGCCCTGGTACGTTAGAATCGACTATTGACATATTTTCAGATATGATTATTGAATATTACAAGGTGTTTTAACAAAGATCTACTCTTTTTTATCTTATTCTCAAGTAAATTAGTAACGTGATAGCATGATGATTAAGTGGATTGATATTTCACGTTGTGTATGAGCATTTGTTATATACTCAAGAAAATCAGTAATTTTTCATAGGAAAAAAAAAAAAAAGATTTACACCACAGTTGATAGCGGCAATCTTATCGGATAACTTTCCATTATCTAATATTTTTATTTATTTCATAAATTGTTATGTTACATACTTTTTGTAAAGTTTTCATATATATTACATGAGTTGTTCAGATTAAATGTACTGCCCTCCTTTCATAGTTATGATTTCCAGATGTTGTTGTCACTAACCACATTATCAGAGTCGTATACTGAGTTTTGTCCGTAGTAACTACTTGTTGGAGAAATCTTATTAGTGGAGGTGTTGTACATTGACATGTTTCTCATTAGTGTATTTGCTTTAGGATCTGGCATCTGGTTATTAAACAAGTTGTTTTTGAAACTATTGTTAAATGAATGTCCGTTTTGCAATGAGTAGCTGTTGACAATGTTATTATTTAGCGAATAATTATTATTGTGATTGTTTCCAAATCCCGTGTTTGGCATTTCTGAAGAAGAGTCACTGCTGTAAGATAGATGTCTTCCACAAAACTGACCTTGATTTGAATTATAGGAGCTATTCATCGTTTGATTAGTGTGACTTCTGTAGTTTTGATCAGTAGCGAATTGATTCAATGGTTCTTTCCCATAGGTCCATTCGACATTCATTGGCAATCCAGTTGAATTCAAAAATTTCCCATTTAGATTGTTAATTGCCCATTCAGCTGCTTCATAAGTATCAAAATCCACCAAAGCAGATCTCTTGCTTGGAAAGGTGTTAATACTTAAAATGGTACCAGCATGTTGTAGTAAACGAAAAAATTCCACATCATCCAAGTTCTTGTTCAAATTACCAATAAAAATGGAATAAGTTGGCTTTTCATAGAAAGTTCTATTTTCCACTGATGATAAGGAGTTACTCTTTCTGTGATTGAATTGGTAAGACCCCCTGTTATCATTGTTGTTTCTGCCTTGATAACTTCTTGAACGCTTGTGATAGTTTGAATACGAACTGGTTTCTTCATGGTCAGTGTTATTGATGATGTTTTGCTTTGAGTTATTTCTTGCTGCTGCCAGAGCACATCTAACAATGGCTCCACATACTTCGCTATTATGGTAATTAGAAATGCAATCATCTCTGTCTTTCATGTTTCCAAATCTAATGAACCCGAAGCATCTGGATTGACCACTTAATGGATCAGTCATGATTCTTACACTGTTAATGCTTTTAAACGACTTCTGAAAGAAAATCATCAATTCAGTTTCTGTAGTGGATTTTGAGATGTCACCAATAAACATGCTGTATTCAGGGGTTTGAATGCTTGGTGCATTTAGACTTGTTGAGGCTGCCCAGCTTAATCTGAAAGTTCTGTTGTTGTCTGGATTGGTATGGAAAGATGTGAATATGTCTATTGGGTCTTTTTCCATAAATGTATTGATATGTTTAACTTCACTTTCGTCTGGGTGGTACTTAATGTTGGGAATTAGTTGAGTGTTCAACTTTAAAGCCTTTATGGCCTCATCGTAGCTTTCAAACTCAACAAAACAATATCCTGAATGGTGAAGAGTTGTTGAATGTGGATCGACGAATTTCATCCCGTTGATATTGATCATCTTGTTTGTTGATTGGTAATCAGGAGAAGGTGTTTTACTTCTATCAAGTTGCATTTGATCATACGTAATTTTGTTAGAGCATGGAATTAACACACCTTTTCTGTTTTTGATCATTTTTGTGTTGACTTTGAAACCCTTCTCAGCAAATATACCTATGATAGTGGATTCATTATATAGTGGATTCAAATCTCCCATCCATAATGTTCTTGGAGCCTCCCCAGTCAAGGAAGAATTCAAGGTCGTCGTACTTGGAGGTAAAGGGACTTCTGTATTGTTCTCTAAAGACATGATATTTTTTTTCCCAATTATTTGCTATTATAAATTAATTAAATGTTTCAAAAAGAAATACAACATAAAACTACACTAAAAAAATAATTAAAAAGCTGAAAGTTTAAAGAAGAATAAAAGAATCAGTATTAGATCAATGATACTACTTTAAATTTTTAAAATATTTCAGTGATAAGAACTTTATTGATGTTTAGCAGATTGTTTATGGTTATAAATTTATACTCTTTACCAACAAACAGAAACTATTTTTAGATATGAAATATGGAAACTTTATGATATAAAAATAATGATAGCTTATCTATATTATATAATATCACTGGGTTTTTGTGAATTATAATAACAATAATTCAATGTATTTCATGTATGAATATGCAATCTTTATATATGATGAGTTAATATTAATTGAGTGAAAAATATAAATAAAAAAACTAATAAAAAAAAATAAATATAATAAATCTTCTGATTTAATTAAATGTATTTTTTGGAATTTTAAGGGTGAGATGATATTAATAGAATAAATTTCACATCTTTATAGCATCTTTGATCAATATTTTGGCAAAGGGTGAGATAATTTATCAAAAACTTCTTAGAATATGTGCTACATAAAAAAAAAACATCTAGGTATATTTATTAATTTGACTAAGTATTCTTACACAATTTATTCTTTGAAATTGTAATACAACATTTTTGAAAGATATAACTATTTTCTCGCACAATTGATTAAATATATATTTTTGGGGGATATGTCATTTCCTATTTTTTTTCCATGTTTTTTACATCTTACTGTCAAGCTTTTGAGTCTTTTTTTTTTTAAAAATAAATTAAAACTTTCACTTACGCATCTTATAACTGTTTTCTGGAAACATCACAAAAACGTATGAACTTTGAAGAGATTTTAGTCCTTTTGTATTAATCTAAAGATGTTTGGCATATTCTTAACTTTATTTGATGTTCTTTGGCGGTAATGCAATATATGAAGAGATTATTTTTATTTTTTTTGGCTTAGTACGTGACATATACTGAGTGACACACGTGATGCAATATTAACAATGCCTAATAGGGAAGTATACACGAAAAAAGAAATGAAATTACTATACAACTTAAAAAGAAAGTTATAGAAATTTTAAATATAGTCTACGAAACAAAAACTTTAAGAAGAGTTTATTCTCACTATAGAAAAAAGGAATAAAAAGACAACATCTACATTAAGACCAAACTATTTTAGCTTTATTTAATCTTTGCTCTTATACAACAATCTCATCATGCCTAATCATGTATTTAAAGAATGCTGGTTCAAGCATCCAATACCTTTACTTCACATAAACTTGAATAAAATTCTTTACAATGGGCAATCATTTAGATGGAAGTGGCATTATTATAATTCGAAAACCCAAAAAAAATCTTTAACTGATTTGTTTGATGAACAGAACATTGAATTTAAAGCTAATCATAATTTGAAAATTCATTACAATAGTATTTATCTTATGGATATTAATAAATACTTTCCCATCAAACTTGCACAATATAATGATGATTTGTTTTATTGCTTAAATTTAGATGATGTTTTTTATAAGCATAACGTTGAACTCTTTTTAGCCAACATGTTACAACTAAGTATAGATCGACTATCATTGTATAAGGAAATATCTAAACTGGATAGAAACTTGGAAACTTTATTGAATCCACATTTTATTGAACAAGATTTCACCAAACTTGAATGCACCATAATGAAACTTGATCCTTGGGAAACATTACTGAGCTTTATATGCTCATCTAACAATAACATAACAAGAATTTCCTCTATGTGTGAAAGCTTATGTGTCATTGGTGGAAAAAAACTGACCGACATGTTGATCCCTATATTTGAAGAGAACCCAGACACAGGAGAGTTAGACTATTTGAAGAGTGAAATGAAGCCAGTATATGCATTCCCAAGCTCAGAATTATTGTATCAGAAATGCCAGGAAAATGTGGATCCAATAGAAGCTTTGAAAATATTAAAATTCGGTTACAGAGCCAAGTATATAGTCAATACTGTAGAAAAGTTTTTGAAGTTAAAGAAAGTATCAGGAACGATAACTGATGCTGAATTTTTACTTCAAAATATCTCTCCATTGAATGGTGCTAAAAATATTGATTACGCATTTGCTAAGTATTGGCTAATGCAGTTTTCAGGAGTCGGACCTAAAGTTGCAGATTGTATTTTGCTCTACAGTGACATAAGCACCTTGTACAAAGTAATGAAAGAAGATGTGGATGTGGAATTAATAAGCATGGCCAGCACGATAGAAGAAAATCACTGGAACAGCATCATTCCTTTTGATGCACACATCACAAGAATAGCTCTGAGAGATTTTCCACACATAATCAAGAAAAGCAATTCAAAAAATCTTGAATTGATGAAAGAGGATCTGATGAAACAGTTTGGTGTTTATGGTGGCTGGATTCAGGTACTGTTGTTCACCAAAGAAATTGAAAAAAACAAGTCATAAAATAATTACTGAATAACGCGTGTATATACAATTTTTTTTAAGTTGAAAACTACAATCAGAACCAGATTCAATCCAAACCGAGTGCTTTGCTAGCATTTTACTCGAGTTGCTTCATGGCCCTAAAAATTTGGTTAGACTGAAATTTTCTTGAAAGAAAAAAAAAAAACTCAATTGTTTCTCGTTGCCCCCATTTTCTTCTGTAGTATTCAATGAGAAACGAGTTCAACAGACAAGTAGTAAAAAACCAAAGGAAAATCACTTTTTGGGTTTACCATTAAAAATTGAATCTAGTAAAGTTTCCACTTTTCTTTAATCATATACAGAGCCTCCCACTCGTTAGTGCGCATATTTCGACACCTTAAAAGACTGCAGTTTGTTCCTGTTCAAATTACAAACATTATAAAATTAATTTTTTCTGCAAGTCTACATTTCAACAATATATCATACCAAGGATAATTGTATTAGAATCATAAATAGTGCATAACATGAATTTAACAGAAGATATCATCAAACATATAGAGGCAGAATGTCAAGTGGATTCGGAGATTGTAAGATTTTTAAGAGAATCCATAAAAGATTTACAAAATAATACAGTGACAAAATCCTTCTTCTCTCCTACGAATAATGCTAGCATTTCTATCCCCAAAAATGAACTCTATGCATCCGTTGATGACTCCAACATATCCCAATTCTTTAACAAGGTGAACCCAAAATTGTTCAACCATAAAGTGGAAAACGTAGATGCTAATAAGGCCAATGCTTTTGCATTAGAAGCAACCAGGCCATTTAAAACCCATAGTAAGGTGATACGCTCTTTTTTTACAGACATCAAGCATCCCTATCCGTTCGAGACGATCAAACAAGTTGCCAGCGAATCATTTAAAACCATATCAAAATCGTCTGCTTTTGATAAATTCAAAGTCTCCTACAAAAACAACATTTTGCCTTCCTCAGACTTCACGAGTATTATGGATCAACTAATCTCAACTTTTACCAATGAGTACGATTGTAAGACATCTAAACATATGGTACACACGCTGATTCCAATGATTTTGGTCATCCACTTCATTATTGTACAATATGGATGCAATTATAAATTACAAGGGTTCTCAGGATTGCTATTAGCCACAATCGACGAATCTCAAGAGTTCTCTGCTTTTCACTACTCAGTAATGTTCAATAACATTTCAGGGCAAATTAGAGACTTTTTGATAAACACTTTAGGATGGAAACATTTATTCCCCACATTACCACCTGCTGACTTGCACCAAGTACTCGATGAATTGAAACACAGGGAATTTCAAACAACATCAAACACAACTATGTTTGGTAATGCCGTAAAGGATATCATGAAAACTTGTCACGATCCTGTAAATGCATATCATCATTATTCAACCCTAACAGACAATCTGATCTTTGCTAAATATCCTCTTGATATAGATGATATCCACATTTCAGCTCAAGAACAATGTGTTTACTCTAAGAAATTAGACAAGTGCTTCAAGACAATGAAATCAGTCACTATTGACACCCCAACGTACAATGAAGTAGTTGAAGGTAATAAGTACATGAGACAACTTATCAAAAGCCTTGTAGGAAGAATTTCAGAGCTAAACAAGATTGTCACGGTTAGACCTATAATTGAAGGAATTCTATCTTCACCTGACTTCAAAAATGATGGACCTCAAATTGTTAATGAATTGGACAATGATTTGCAAAAACTAAGCATTGAACCAAAATTGCAATCAGTAACTGACACCTTAAAGAAATATACAGCTAACAGAGACATCATTGAAGAAAATACTCAATCATCTTCAACCGGTGTCTTCCAATTTTTAGGCAATCCAAAAGAACCAAAATTTGCGGATTCCTCTAAAAAGGCATTATTCAAAACTGCTGACTTAACACTAATTCATTGTGACAAATGTGACTTCAAGCACAGACCAGAATCTAAGTGTTACCCAAAAAGTAATCAGAATACTATTTCTAAATGGAGCGAATCTTTATTCGAAGATTTTTTTGAAAACGATCCTGAAACTATGAAGAGAATCATGAGAAGAAGATTCCGTAAATCACCAAGTGCTGAAGACATCAAGTCCGAAGAAACACAATTTTTTGGTTCAACCAGTAGCATTTAATTTCATAAAGAAAAAACTCTTTTGGCTTTAAACCGCTATCTTTTAAAATCAATTGGGTGATGTGAAGTGTATTCCTAAAAGTATATAATTAAGTATAGAGCAAAATGGAATAACAAGATGGTCGCTATTCATTACATGCGTTTAACAAAAACCTATAATTTAACAAAAACTATAAAAAAATAACAGTAAGGAAGGAACCCGAAAATTTGCTAAACTCTGCGTTGTTTGATCATCCATTCAAATACAACTTTGGAAAAACTGCTAAATGCCTGGATTCAAACATATCTGATTGTCTTGTTATCATCATGTTCAAGTCGCTTGAAAGTTTAATGATTAAAAACTTTGTAACTAAGTATTATTTGAATAAAGAAACTCAGTATGAAAAAAATTTATTGGAAAGATACTCAACTGTTGTTCTTGTTACCGATTATTATTATGCAACGATTTCTCATAATGTGTAGATTAAAATCTTTTATAATATAATTAGAAGTAAAATTTTTCCATTGATTGATATCTTAGCTATTGTATCTAAATAAAGTTAACATTTTTTTTTTTTTTTTGTTTTTTTTTCGATGATATACAAAGATTGTCAGTCCTTAGTGCGCATATTACAACAAAGAATTTCTCTTTTTTTCTGTTTTTTGTTTTTGGCGTTTTCCAAATATGAAAAATAAAATAACATTTCCCAAATTTTCAGATATTTGTATATTGTTTGACAAATTAATAATTACCATTTAAAACAGAAGTAAGTAAATAATTAGTTTAAATAGAAAGCTCTATCTATATATTTTGAAAGTAAAAAACACGTGAAACTGTTAAACAACGTTATACAGCAGTTTATAAGCTAAAGGCAATCATAATGGAACAAGACCTTGATCCCCAGCTTCTTCAAGAAGATACTCCCTATGATGACATACTAAAGAAGCTATACGAGTTTAGAGATTATTCATACATTGGAAGATTAGTGGAATCAGAAGATACATGGTACGATAGACTAGAGAGAGAATTGATCCACTTGGATTCTTTAGGAATAATCAATACAAAATACGATGATATAGACGAAATATCAAAAGACCTGCTCCCCTCTGTCTTCAAATGCAGCAAGTTCACATACAACTATCTTGATGCTTTGTACATTGTTTTAGTCGAAGGTATCCTACAAGACCATTTGTTGAAGCTTGTAGAGGTTGATTTCATAGACATGAGAGAAAAGATACAGGTGTTTGTGGATCGAATTAATAAAATCAGCAGAGATCTGACATACAAAGAAAAAGAAACTTTGAGAAATATGAAACGAATACTTCTTGCCAAAAAAATAGATTATAGAATAGTTGAAGGTCTCATAGATGCCTTCAGAGCCAAATTTAATGAAATAATAGTTAAAAATCAGGAAGACGATGTACTACTCGATAGATTAGTGTCATTAAGAAACAAGCGGTTTAAGTTGATTTCAAACATAAGAAAACACAGAATTCAAAGATAATCAGAGAATCCAAAAAAGATTGTAATTCATGATGATTATATCAATATTTATGTATGCGACTATATAAGATAAATTAATCATCTTCAATCAAAACCATGATTAGTCTATATAAGTAGAAGAAAAAGAAGAACAAGAAATAAGCTAACTTAACAAAACTTTCAATCTTGTAATTTCTTAAGGTTCTAAATATCTCAGTAGCATCCAACAAATGTTTCTTCTTTTGGAACTTTTGGAAATTGAAGTATAAAATAGGCAAGTTTAGTAAGAAGATAAACCAGTATCCCTTTAGAAGGAACAAGACAGACAAACCAGCATGGATAAAAGCGTCTGGCTTTACTAGTTTATTGACACTCTTACACAACTTGATTGGGTTGATGTAATCACTTTCTAGATCACCATATAGAATTGTAAAGTGTACTTGTATACCCAATAGTACACAGTTTGTAACAACAGCTACAATAAATAGGAAAATAGGTCCAAACATATTAAATTTTACTTTAAGAGTTGTAATATGTCAAATGAAAAAAAAAAAATATTAAGCTATATTGATTAGGAATGGCAAAGTATAACTTTTGAAAATGATAAACTATAAAAGAAGTGTAACTTTTCCAGATTCTTTTCTTTTAGTTTGATTGATATATGTTATTGGTTTTATATATTGTCAAGTTATTATTTTTTCTTGTTTTTGTCGTATGTTTTATTTTTGATCTTTGCCCCTTTTCTTGAAGATTTTCCTAAAAGTCCTAAAAAAAACAAGAAAAAAAGTTCAAAAAAAAAAAATTTTTTTTGGGATTTTCTTTTTTTTTTGGTCTTTTTTCTAACAGATCCCACAAACGCTACTAAACAAATTTTTGCTTTTGTCCTAAAAATCTTTAAAATTTGTTATAAAAGCAGATCTTTTTACTGTATTTTTGAAAATAATTTGACAAGTCTACTTGAACCTTCTACAAAAGAATAACTATATAGTGTACTCGAATATTCCATAATCACTTCATTCAGATGCGGTCGCTTCTGTTTGTCTGAACTTTCTAGCTCTTTGAGGATCAACCTCCATTTTTCCGGTTTTTGAATCCCTTACAAAAACACCCAATATGTCACTTAGGGAAACTACACCAATCAACTTACCCATTCCAATAAGCTGCGGGGTGTTATCGGTTGTAGGAGTTGATAGAGCTGGTGTGTCATCAACAATCCATAGTCTATGTGCCTTTGTAGCCACTAGTTTGGCAATACATCTATTCAAACTACTGTTCATATGCACATGGAATATAGGGAACGAATCTTTGCCGTCATCCAACCCACGCTTGTTTAAGGTGTATGAGATAAAGTGCTTACAAGTATTAAACAACAATGGGTATTGAGAGACATGAGTCAAATACTTTATATCTGTTACGGAAATATTTCCTAGTAACATTTGGTTTGAGTCTATGATTGCTATGGAAGAAATCTGGTTTGTGAACATTTTCAGCAATGCTTCGATCAAAGGCTCTGTACCTTCAATTGCAATGACCCTGAACTTATTGTTTTCCTTGTTGTGCATATCCTTCTTTTCAAACGGTTGCTCCAAAACACCAATCTTTAAGTCCTTCAACTGGAACTTTGATAACTCCTCAAAGTTTTCAAACTTGGAAGCATTATCCCATAAGTACTTCAATAGTCTTCTTTGCGACAAAATCCCTTTGATCTTGGTCTCTGTCTTTACATGTTCATCGATTATGGCAACTCTGTGCACTCCATTACCTAAAATTTGTAATATCTTGCTTAATGATTCTGTTTCACTGAACTTCATAAATGGAGTCTTTGGAACAAATTTTATTATATCACCAACCTTCACTGGCTTACCACTTGCTGCATTCTTTGATATCAACTGTTGAATGGGCTCGTTATCTTTCTTGTTTATTTTGATTTTGTTCAAGGACAGAAGCATGTAAGCATTCAAATCATTGTAATCAAAAGTTAAGCAATCGTTCATGTCTTTACTCTCAGTTATTACCGGCAAAGATGTCAAATTGTATTCCAAAAGCTTGTAAAAGGCATCCTCAACAGTGATGTCCTCATCTACAAAATGTAAGTTCTCTTCTTGAATCAAGTCAGAAATTTTGATCTTGGACCATTCTTGCTTGTGTGATTTTTGAATCAAATTTTCCCTTTTTTGTGATTTGAATAAGGATGAAGTTGATTGATGCATTTCCAAGCTTTCCATTGACAATTCCGAGCCACCATTAAGCAAACTCTTGTTTTGTTGAGAGCTATTGTACGACTGTGATCTGCTTTTGGACAGCACCGATGGTGGATTATGAATGTGATGATGTAAAGTTGGTATAGAGCTATTATCAGATATTTGCTTATTCATCAAAAGATTGTTATAAGGCTGTTGGTTTAGCATACCGCTTGAGCTAAAATTCATAGATCTTATTGATGTCTGTGAAGAAGATGATGCTGAAGATCCATTTGAGGGTGTGACTTCTAGTTGGGCCCCAAATTGCTCAGATAATTTGTTAACATCTTTGGTATCATTGTTGATTTTATCATTATTTGAAATATTGGATGATGACGGTAAGGATAATAGCTCTACAATAGAAGAGTGTCTAGAATCTGATTTTAAATTGTTGTTTGCTGAAATGTTGTTGTCCAATGAAACATTGCTGCCATTTTGATTTGAAAATGAATAGCCACTATCTTGTAATGAATTAAACATCTTATGGTAAGTGCCACTATGATTATGATTCATTATCTACAATGTATAGTGTATTGGTACTATGAAATTGTTTCTTTTATTATTTATAGATATTAATTCAATCACAGATCTTCTCTTGTAACTGATATTTATCTCAACTGTAGTTAAATTGATTACAAAGTGCATAGTAGTTAAAGCTATAGTTATGGTTTAAGAGAAACAACATCAAAATTTAAAGGGGAGGAATTTTTTTTTTTTCAAAAAAAAAAAAAAAGGAAAAAAGAAACAAAGTTAACACTGAATTTTTTTTTTAAGTCACAAACGTAGCTGAATATTTATTCTCTTGAAAGAAACTAAATAAATGTAACCATTGAGCTTTTAACATTGCGAATTTTTTTTTTTCGAAAGCTTTCTTTTGAAGAGGTATTAATAGCTGAAAGCTATCATGATTGACCCTATATTCTTATGTAGTCATATATGATTAAAAGAAATAAATATTGCAATTCAAATAGTGATTGATAGGATTGCGGTAATATATCCGATAATCGTTTAACTCATTCTAAACTAATTTATCATTGTTTTTTTTTAAAAAAAAGTTCAAAGAAAATATATCGTACACTCGAGAAAACATCAATACATATAACATTAAAATAGTAACGAACTTACCAAAAAATTCAGAAATCAAAATCTAATACAAAAATGTCAGACACTCCATCAATTCAAAATGACAGCAAAAATTCTGAAAACAAACTTGATACTTTAAAAGGTGAAACTCCTACTGAACAACCCTCCACAGAATCCAAAAAACATACTTGGAAAGAAAGTGTTACAGATAAATTCGATGAAAATACAAATACGGAAAATATAAACAGAATTCAATCTTTTACGGGCTATCATCTTCAATTCAAAACATGGAAAAAAGATTAGTGTTGTATTTATAGCTTTGTGGACAAGCCTATTATGTGTTATATGATAAAAGAAAGGTTAAGGAACATATTTAATCTTGTTAACTTATTTATATATTTGATTTTGATTTGTCACGTGCTACAACGCGTAAAAAAAAATATTTGGAGCAAAAAAAAAAAAAACCTCTTTGAACATATGGGACTAAACGTCTGCATAAGTGTATTATATACTTTTTCAAAGAAACCCCTTAGACAGCAAACAACAATAGGACAGATACTCCAATAAAACATAGATCTTACCTCAGACAACTATATTAATATTTGAAAAATATATCTATACATAACTCAGTCTTTTGAAGTCAGAATGAGCGATAGCGACAGTGATTTTGAAATCATAGCAATATCCAATGCCGATGGCGTCATAATAGACAATAAAGAAGCACTAAATGCTGAATTCAAAAAAGGTAAACCAGCTGAAGAAACATCATCTGTATCTATGAACTTACCAGACACACAACCTAATCTCATATCTGAAATTGTTGATTCACCTAATGATGAGCATTTCATGGATGTTGAAGAAGAAAACAATCCTAACAAAAATGTTCAGCAAACCATAGTATTAGATTCCCAAGACAATAATGATACATCACAAAACATAGCTACCAGTGCAAACAAATTAATTGACCCAGAAATGGATAAAATAATGAATCAATTGAAGATAGAGGTTGAAAAGGGAAGGTCTGATATTGCACTCTCCAAAAGCATTCAAGATGCTAGATCAAATTATGAGCAGACAGCTATGACAATTCGAAACTTAATCAGCTCCTACAGAGAATTGGAAACAAAACGGAACAACTTACTTATTGTCTTAAGAAATAAAATAGCTAAAAAGCAAAAAGCTAATGATACGCATGCAGTTGATCAACTTTTTGAAAGACAGCAACACTTAATAAAGCTTATGAATGGTAACCAGGAAATTTTTGAACCAAAAATTAAAGAGATTCTAAAAGACTTGGTTAAAACTCATGATGATACTGTAAAAAGGCTTGGCAATTTTTTCAATAAAGAAACAGAATCATCCTCTTCATTAAAACATAAAACAAGAGATCAAGAAGTTAATTTGATGAAAATAAAAATCAACAAGATGAAAAAGTTGATTTGTAGGCTATATGATGGAACAGAACAAGTTGATGCAGATGATACTTTCTTTGGTACTGCTGAAACACACGTGTTCAAAACTGTTAAAGACTTCCCCAAATTTAGAGTTGCCAATACTCCTACCCAAAAGCAAATTCTAGATAGGTTTCTATCAATAAAGTCATGTGGTTTTAACGTTGACATATTTTTGAAAAAACAAGAACAATGGATGAAAATTCAAGAGGAGGAGAAACTTCGGCGTTTGGACAGAAACATTGGTAATAATGCCAATGATATTGAAAGAGAATACATGCTGGCCATACAAGAGTATGAATCTAATGATGACACATTAGGTATATCAAGAATTCAAAAGAGAGAATCTCCTTTTCTACCTGATGATGTTTTGAAAAACATGGAGCAAGCTTCTTTCAACAAATTAGGAATGCGTTATGGAATTGATGATCTGAAGTATAGATACTCTGGATGGCTTGATGAGAATTTGGATATTACAATAAAGATCCATGGTGCGATTAATGTTCCAAGATGTCTAGTTATTGATGATGACGAAAACTATCCCATTCATTTATTGGAAATTAACTACTTCTTGTCTAATTTAATTGAAAACTTAAATAAAATAGAAATCACCAATATCAAGACTTTATACAAAGGTTATAAAGTCATAGCAGCTCTTTTGATGAGATGTACTTATGCCACTCATGTTCTTGCTACAAACTTGCAAGAACGAAAAAAGTATTATGAGGGTGAACTCCTAAACATGCAAAAAAGCAACTCCTTTAATTTGGGATCCGGTAGCTTTGCTTCTCCACAACTTCAAAGTAGATATAACAAAATATCCACTTTAATCTCACAGTTTGAGGCTGGTGTTATGGAAACAACAAAGGTCCTAGTTAAATCTAATTCAGTAAATCATATTTTAGCGTTGTTAAATCTTATCAAAATACCTAATTTCAACCAATTAAGCAGGACCTTACATACTCATAGAGTAAATATGATCAAAAGAACTCTTCTTGAAACTGGTAATAAAGAATTTCAGGAAGAAACAGCTAAAAGATTTAATATAAGAGACATAAATGGTCAAGCGGTAAATGATGGGATGGCCCAAGGGCAGATCATTAGTGCGACTGATATTGATGATTTTCACTCATTGATTAAGAATATGGCAAAAAAAAATGAAACATCTGAAGTTGACACTCCATCTGAAATGAACTGTCAATTGATGAAGCATCAAAAAATTGGTTTACATAGACTATTGGAATTGGAAAAGTCAAATTCAAGAGGTGGCTTATTAAGTGATGAAATGGGGTTAGGAAAGACCATTCAAATGATCGCACTAATGGTGGCTAATAAGCAAAGAATCACAGGGGATGGAGATGTCTATTCACAGGAAAAGTTCCCTATTTTAATTGTTGCTCCTGTTTCATTGTTACATAACTGGAAATTTGAAATTCAATCAAAGATAAAAGCAGATTTTGAATTCACCATAACTATCTTTCATGAAAATAATAAACCGGAAACCTTTTCAGAGTTACAAAAATTTGATGTCGTTTTAACATCCTATTCAACATTAGGAAATGAGTATAAAAAACATTTGCCTGCAAATTATAACAAAGAGACAAACAGCTTTTTGGATTCGACAGGAGAAAAGAGAAAATTCCCCTCTTTACCAACCATCAATTTCATAAAGTCACTGAAGCGTCCAAACGAATATGAATCTCCATTTTATCAGGAAAATTCTATGTTCTATAGAATAATTTTAGATGAATCGCATGAAATAAAAAACTTAGATACTGGGAAGTTCAAATCATGTTCATTGTTAAGAGCTAAATACAGATGGTGTTTATCTGGTACTCCCATTCAAAACAATGTATATGATATCTTTGCGGTTATAAAGTTTTTAAGAATCAAGCCATTTATGAAGGATGTCATATTTAAGGAAAAGATTGGAAAACATTTGGACTTAAAAAAAAACAAAAAGCAGAGCGATACATCATCTAAAAGAGAGGCAGAAAGACTGTTACAGGGCTTGATATCCACCATATCCATACGGAGAACCAAAGATACCAAGATAGATGGACAGGCCCTTTTGACTCTGCCTGAATTGAATGATCATAAGGTCATATCAGTTATGGATGAAGATGAAAGGTTGATTTATGATCAATTGGAATCTAATCTTGCTGCTGAGGCCCAGTTCTTAATTAGACATCCATCCTCACCCGAAGCCAAGCAAAGACCAATTTTCACATTGCTTTTAAGATTAAGACAAGCTTGTATTCATTTTATCCTGGTGAAAATAGGTGAGTTAAAGAGCGAGATGAGAAAATTGACTGACTCTAAATATTCCGAAGCTTGGAAAAGCTTTGTTGATGATGTAATTAGTCAACACGATTCTGTTACACTTCAGGTGAACAAGTTTATTGAAATGGGCGGTTCTTGTGCTATGTGTAATGAAATACCAGAAATTGGAACCACGCATGCAATGCAAAGCAAATATGTCCCCAAATGTGGCCATTGTATCTGTGGTAGATGTATGGAAACCATTGATGAGGAATATAGACTTGTTGATCCTACTGTAGCTGATTTTATGTTTAAATGTCCAAAGTGCAGCAGTGAAGTTTTGGAAAATGATCTAATACCAACATCATTGTTTCATGCTATGAAAACGCAAGGATTAAGAAATCATAGGGAGTTAGCACATGCGTATGATGAGTTTGTAAAGAAGGTCATAAAGTTGAAAACACAAGAAGCCAATATAGATTATGCTACCCTTCCAACAACTGCTAAAATCAAACAAACAATAGACTTGATCAAGGAAATAAAGGCTGAAGATCCAGAAGCTAAAATACTAATTTTTTGTTCATTCACAACATTTTTTACTTTACTATCCTATTTTATCGACAAGGAATTACAGATGCCTTTTGTAAATTTTGATGGAACAATGAATGTTCATAAAAAGAGTGAAGCTATAGAAACATTTAGAAATGATCCAGATTGCTCATTGATGTTGATTTCATTAAAGGCAGGGAATGTTGGTTTAACTTTGACCATGGCGAATCATGTGATCTTGGTTGATCCATATTGGAATCCTTCCGTTGAAGATCAAGCAATAGGTAGAGCCCATAGAATATCACAAAACAAACCGGTAAGAGTGCATAGACTATTGGTTGAAAATACTGTAGAGGATAGAATTTTGACTATACAACAAAGAAAAAAGGAATTGGCAGGAGCCATAATCGATGCTCAAACAATGAAAGAGGCATCTGCTTTAGATTCAAGAGAATTGGGTTATTTGTTTGGTTTGAATGCCCTTAATGACAATAGCATTGGAAATAATACGAGACATATAGCTACTGATGAGGCTGAATTTTATGAATAGTCAATTTTTGCTTAACTCATATTCAATTATGTAAAGATAAAAGTAAAATTGTTGATGAAAAATGTTGTGTAATTCAAGTGTTGAGTTTACTCCTTACAATAGCCTCGGAAATTTTTCTAGAGTAAACTTTGATTTACTTTTACCTTTTTTTTTTTTTTAAAAAAAAAAAAATGGCGCAAATAAATATGAATATTATGTATATCAAAAAAGAGTTAAATATATTTAAACGATGCTCATAACGTTCACAGTTGTGATTTCATCAATTGTTAACTTTAAAATTCAATCAAAAAAAACGTATATCAAAACATTCAATAATAGGAAAAAGAAATCAAAGACCACTAAGAATAACAGAACTTTATATTACCCAACAATGCCTTCCTTATTACAAAGAAAATTGATACAAATTAAGCCACAAGAAGCCTATGAGAACACAAGAACATTGACCACTACCACCAACAAGGGCCACTATCTTTCTTTAAGACCTTTAATTAACCCCACTGAAGGACAAAAGGAATTTCCATTTGAAGCCTTATTTGGTGGTCTAAATGATTCCGTTATTGTATCTAAAATTGATGACAAAACCGTACAGCAAGATTTTCTGTTTGGGATTCATTCTAATAGAATACTAGGTCTCCCTATGCAATCAGCTCCTCTTCCAACTGTCTGGAAAACTTGGGAAAGTGGTGACATTCAAGAAACAGGTACTGTAACCCCTCCTGGTCTGGATAACGGTGGTGTGGACTTTGTCGAATTGTGGCAACCTTTGAATGCTGATGTTTATGAATCAAAAGATGATTATAGAATAGGTTTGACTTCTGATCATGCCAGATCAGTTACCTTGAAAATTGACACCAAAGAATTCTATGGTATTGTCACTATAGTTGGTAACGTTGTCCAAGGTTTATTACACAAGAAGGAAAATAACACTATATCAGCACTCAGATGTGTTGTTGACTCTGAAACTTTACGTTTCAAGAAGTACGAAATTAAGTATGGTGAAGCTATATTACAATTCCCTAATGAAATTCCAGAATCTTTAGTTGTTGGTTCTTTCATTCACGGCTGGGAAGTCATCGAGATTTAGTGATCTATATATACTTTATTGATTCTTTAAAAAAAGAAAGGGCTTTCATACAGATTCATTCTGAAATGAAACGATTCCACAGATTATATATTGAACAAAATTATAACAAACCAAAGATATAGCTCTATATTAAAATTAAACAGTTGAATTTTTTGTATAGACTTTAGTAAACTAAAGTGTTAAAAAATACAAGATCAAACACTTCTAGGAGTTATATTCTAGTTTTTAAGCGATGTTTATCGGTATCGGCAAGTTTTTTTAATTCATTTTACAGCAAACCTTAGCTAATATCATATCTAAAAACAAAAAAAATTGCCGAGACAGATTTTTACAAAACTCCAATACCTCTATATCACGGCACAGTTGACATACTTGAAAGTTGAATATTCTAAAGAAAAATATCACCACTACGCAATTAAGCTGCAATGGGAGAACCTGTATTTTCAATAAGATCATTTATCAAATGGAAACACCAGCCTCTGTTTAATGAACCCACTTCAACCTGGGTTTTAACTGCCTCCAACGGTGAATTTGTTGACACAAGAGTAGTTCTTGATACAAAAAGTAAGAGTAAACATTGGTTTGTTGCTGGTCTTGAAAAAGAAATTGACACAAAAGATGGGTATATATACACAATACTTTTTATAGCAATTTTAACTAACCTCAGCGACTCAGATATGCCGAGTGAAGATTCCGGAAACTTCAAAAAACTAGACTCAAAAAGTATAGAATTTAAAAAGTCTTTTAATAAAGAGGACTACAGCAGTTTGGATTTTGAACATCATCGTTTAGAGGAAGGGTTTATGGCAAATCCAGATTTTGATAACATAATCGAAGATTACCAGGAGATATGGAGCACTATTGATCCGTTACATTCAAGTCCCGATTGTTTACTTTCATTGAACAAAGAACATTCCAGGATTAACTCAAAAGTTTATAAGTGTTTTAACTTTGAAGGTAATGAAGTTGGAAGATATGTAACCGTTGGAAAATTTGGTATGGGTGTACTAGAAACTGAAGTAAATGACTTTGTAGCAGTAAGAACTTTTGAGAATAAGTGTATTTATGAAAGTCGGCAAGGAGCATATGAACAATTTCATTGTTATATCAATGAAAACCAATGGAAATTAACCTTTGAAGACTAAATAATATATAATGCCTTGAAAAAAAATCATTTTCACCAGTTCTTTTACATTTTTTCTTTCGCAATTTCTTACAGTGATAATAGGTTACCTTTATACACATGAAGTTTTTAGAAAGAGTCTTGAAAATGGAATCTTTTCATTGGTTTTACTATCTTCTAAACTTAGGTGACGGTATCCCATTTTTAAGTTTGATAACTTAATATATGATTCCCCTAAGCAAATGTGATCTTTGGTTCTAACCTTGAAGTGTAGGAATGTAAAGCAAGGATATCTGGTTACAAAGTTGATCTTCGCATTCCAAATAGGGTTCAAGCCATTATCTGTGTTAAGTATTGTCTGCCCCTTAAGTCTATCGACTTTAAAAGCATTATGCGTATGGAAAGACTCTATCAAGGTATTCTCATTTTTTTTGTTTGAAAATATTTCAAATTCTAATACAATTTCAAAATCTGAATTAAGATTTTGAGATAGAGATCCTAATTTTTCCTTATCATTACCAATTACTGCTATATTTTGTGTTGGTTTTTTAAGAATATAGCAGCTCATCAAGTCAATTGTATACATTTTCGAAGAATTATGTTCGTTGAAATTCTTGTAAAAAGATCTCATTTCTTTCACTTTAATCCTTGGTAATAGGAAATCAGGCTTTAACACATATCCGGAACTCCATTCAAAAGACTTCTCATCTATAAAAGGCTGGGAAAACATGGCTAGATTGAGACGTTGGCCCAAATCATTTGTCTGCCAATTTGTGGCTACCATTTGAACACCTAATTCCCAGAAATCTATAATATTATTAAAGTTACTAGATTTGTATCTCAGAGCATGAGGATAAATTCTCATAAAGTAACGTCTGTTGTGTTTGTCTATAAACAATTTAGTGACAAAATTTTCAGCCATCTTATTAAATCTGTTTTCGCTAAACGAAAAAGAATGCTCGATTTTTTTGCTTTCTGGCCATTGAAAGTTATTGTACTTAATGCCATGAATGGCTGCCAGTTCAAGTAACTCAGGAAGTATATCTACTTTTCTTTTATATTTTTGAGTAATGTTGAACTTAATTCCGGAATCTGGACGAGACATGTCTATTCCTGAAAAGTCATCATCCGAACTAGGCACTTCATCATCTTCGTTCTGTTCCGTTTGCTGTCGGTAGATTTTACCTCTCTTAGTCAACTTAATTAAGATGCACCCTTTCAAGTCATTTGGAGACGGCATTTTAATTTGATCTTTGAGGTTTGTGTACAAGTAACCAGTAAAGTATTCTTTAATTAAATATATCATAATGTATTGATTTTCTGGCTTGCAATGGACTTCAAATGAGACAATCAAAGGAAATGAAGTGGTTACAAATGCATACTTTTTTATAACCTCTAAAACATTTTTCAATGAAATGGAAGTTGTTAATACACCATGGGTAACAACTGGTCCATTTTCTCCATCCCATACATCCACTTCCACACATCTGCATCCTTTTTGTAAAACTTCAATGTAAGATTCAATTGTCGATTCATCAGCTATTTGTGCACCTCTAAGGTATGTGTTATGTGAAGACGATATAAAATAGCTTGTAATAGGTTGATCGTAGTATCCATCCATAGATACAGTGTCGTGGAAAGTTGATTCATTTTCTAGAATATCTCTGAAGGTTGAAAAATCAATGATTTTTTCAATATCAAACTTTTTAATCAATTCAGCATACTCAATATCATCATAGTTTTGTACATTTTTCATGAATTCTTCAAATCTGCTCAGAGACAAAAACTCAGCATCTGTGTTCTTAATTTCGTTAAATATTTTCTCAATATCTTTTCTGCTCTTCAGAATTCTAACAAACTCATAAAACTCTGAATAGTTCAACAAGCCATCTTTGTTTGCATCAGCTTGGTTAAATATCCTTTTTATATATTTAGCAGAAGAGAGCATGTCATATTTTGCACATATTGCATTCACATCGTCCAAGTTAAGCCTTGTATTGGAATTGTTGTCTGTACTGTTTATTTTTTGCCAATGAAAGTTTGTAAATTCATCTATAGTTGGTACAATTAGATTTTCTAGAGATTTATGCCTTTTTTTCATTAAATACAGTATAGATTGGTAAAATTTCATAATGTCCATCCTCTTTAAAGAGAAACAATGCAAAGCCTTCAATTTGTTAGTGGGTATTTGATATATTATTGTAATCCAATTTTTTCCTTGCTCAAATGAAACATGGAATTGTTCCCTGTAATTACTTGCTTCATCAAACACTCGCACATCACGTATCCAGCTTATGTCGATATATTTGTCCTTCCAATTTATTAGTTGATTGCCAATTAAGCAAAAGTTGTATGCTATTTTTTTCTTCTTAGACACTTTATACAAAGTAATACCAGATTGTTGTAGTTCTTCAGCGAAAGAACTCACATCTTCTTGTAAAACACTAGATGTAATTGACTCAAAATCATATAATTTTGTGACTGAACTGTTACTCGTCAATAATTTATTGGCAGTACTTTTAAATGAAGAATGCATTCTATTCAAAGACAATCTGTCTTCTATTGAAGAAGATAATGATAAATTGCTGAGTTCAGGTTCAATCAAAAAATTTGAATTGGATAGCGTGCTCTTTACTGCATAATCAGAACTGTCTGTGCTGTCAAGGATACTTCTTTCAGTTAAAAAATCATCTTCAATGTCAACTAAGTCTAAAGCCTCGTGTTTCTTTCTGAAGAACCCTAGTGATCTATTTAGATGTTTTGCTCTGAGCTTTAAATTATTCGTTATTCCCTGACTTGAACTTTGTGAGGATGATGACGATTTGAAAGACTCCGCACGTCTTTCAGATCTTTGTTTCTCTTTCATTTGTTAGTTTTTCTCCGTGTGATTTTTTGAGAATAATATGGGACATCTAAAAATATAAAATATATTTCAATTCATATACCTCTGTGGTGTTTTAGGATTTGTAACTGTAAAACTTCTTCTAAAATATTCTTCTGGAATTAGACTTAATGCGTTTAGTATTCATTGATTATTATTGTTCTCGAAACGATGATTGTTTGAAATATTCGTTCCTATCATGAAATTATCTCCGGCTGTTTTACAAAAAAAAAAATGAATTACTTAATCATTCAGGTTTGACAAGTTTCTAAATAGTATATTTCTCCCCACATGGCAAAGTAAAGTTAGAGCAACTTAGGAAACTGAGCACTGAGGTCTTTACACGGTATATAAATTAGTCCAATATTTAGTTTCATATTACAACTGCTCTACAGCACGCCCTAATAGACTAATCGATTAAAAGCGCGTTTAGTCACGTGACTTTTTTATAAGAGCAATCTGTTTAATAGTTACCGTAACTGTTTTAACTCATCGATAACTCTCCTTCCTATATCAGTTGGCAGTTGCTCTAGGTTTTTATGTTTCAATATATTTAAAATTGCAGTTCTAAAGGTTTGCATTCGGTAAAGGCATTTTTTACTTTTATTGGATGAAAATTTCCTGTCTTGACTAAATGACATATGAGTTCCGCTCTTTTCCTATCAAGTGATTTTTCCATAGTTTTTAGTTGAAGAAGTGATAAATCTATATCAAACGCTGAATCAATATAAAAAGAGCTCAAGTCAAAGGCAGGAATCTTAGTTTTTTGTTTAGAAAACCTTAAAATAGTCTCTAAGCTCACCTCAAGTCTTTGGTATGTGCTTAAAATTGACAAGTCGTTCAATGTTGAACCTCCAAACCCATTGAATGAATCAACGCTCATTCTAGTTAAGTTAGGTTCGGATTGACTAGCAGACTTATTTTCAGATAGGTGTGGCCTAATATCTTGTAAGGAAAATGTCTTCTGATGTGTATCTATTGAAGAAATTTCATGTTCTTCCATTTGTGTAAAATCTTCATCTATTTCTAATAGCTCAGTACTATCATTTATAGTTGAATCGTTGAAATCTTGTATAAGCGAAGCTCTCAGATTCATTTTCTGAAATAGGGCTGCACCAATACTTCTTCTTTTATCGTCCCTAGATATTTTTTTATGTGAAGCAATAGTTTTATCACTTTTTTCATCTTCATTTGCGGTAGCAGACAGTCTAGATGTTTCCAAGTTTTTTATCTTAGGTGCCTCAAACTTATCATTATCCATCGCACAGTATTTTTCAGTAACGTTGTGTTTAGCTTTGGCTTTTGACCATGCAAATTGCAAGGCATTTCTGTATACTTTTACTTCATCGTATAGTTTTTCGTTCCATGAAATGTCTAGCAAATTATTAAATAGTAAAATGTGCTTGTTTATAATCATGATCTGTTCATCGATTTCCGCTAGATTTAGAACCTCTACTTCGTTAAAGTGAACTTCAATGTACTCCATACAATTACCAAACATTTCAGATAGAGCACTGTGCCAATTTTCCACAGTGATCTTGTTTTCAAATTTTTTCAAACTTAGCGAGAGTTGCTCAAACATTTCATCCAGTTCAAGGTACCTATTTCTGATGAGACTGATCATATTAGCAAAAACTAAACTGCAAGAGTTGTATTTATTATTAAATGAATCTATTTTTTCACTCAAAAATTCTCTTAATGATTTGAATAAGGCATCATTCAGCTTTTCAATTTCCAAAAAATCATCAAAAATCATCATATCTCTTTGATTCAAAAATAATGGCATACTCTTTCTTTTTTCATTGCCGCTAGATTGAGTATCTGTACTAAGAGTTGACAGTCTTTTTTCACTAATTGTACTATTTCTTCCAGCTCTGTTAAAGAATAAAATATTACCGCCTTTTTTGGAAAGCTCAAGCAAGCTATCAAGATTGTGATCATTTTTGAAAGCGTGTTTTTGTGAAATATCAATAGAGCTAAATGCAACTAGCTTGTTCAATTCTTTACCTTCTGAAAGAAGTTCTGATTTTATATTTGGGATCAGTATATCATAAATTTCTTTAAATTCACTTATCATGTTTTTTGTTTCTAAAAAGGTTTCATATTCTCTTTTTAAGTTCTTATATATTACAGCGTTGTTAAAAGAGTCACTTTTACTAATCAGCTTATTCATGTTTATCATAAAGCATGTGATTTGTTCTCTGTGCTCATCATAAAACTGGGTGCACTGATCAAAAGATTGTTTATTCAAAATTGTTAAACGGGTTAGCACATCATCCATAGCTTCATCGTTGAACTTATTTGAGCAAGAGTTCTCTAGCATCAAATTCGTAAGGTTTACTACATTCAAAAACTTGATGTTCATAAGATTTAATTTTTTTATTGTAATTTTTTAGTATTGGTGTAATGTCAAGCTCCACTAATTCTGCTAATATTTAGATACACAATAAAATATAGCTTTCTGCCTTCTGTTTACTGAAGTATTTACATCTTTTATTAGGATTTTTTTTTAATTACACGCCAAAAAAAAAAATTGTAACCTTGTTTCATAATTTGATCCAAAAAATAAATATATCGTAAGATGCAACAGTCGAAACAGAGTTTGAATGTATCATTAATGTTTACTAATTTCATAATATATACAAAGAATTATTGGAATTGAAATTGAAAAGCCTGACAACAAAACGGTTATTCAAGAACTATTACTGCTTTTCTTCGTTTTGGTTTTCCTTCTTCTCTATAATCTCGTCATCATCTCCTATTTCTTTTTTTTCTTGTCTTTTAGCCATAATATCTTCTCTCAGTAGCTTACTTAAGGCACTATAGTCATCACTATATAGCTCCCAAAATGGACCCACCTCTTCAACATAGCCTTTGTCATTGAGAACAATCACGTTTTCTGAGCTCTGAATGGTGGATAGTCTATGGGCAATGGATATAATAGTACACTCTCGTCTTTTAACCAAGCCAACCAATGCATCATTGACTAGTTTTTCACTTTTTACATCCAACGCAGAAGTGGCTTCATCTAGAACCAATAGTTTTGGCTTCTTCATTAACGCTCTGGCTATACAAATTCTTTGAGATTGGCCCCCACTTAGGGAATTGCTATTAGAAGAACCACCAGAAATTTTCTCATCGTATCCATTTGGTAACTGAGAAATAAAGGTGTGACAATTTGCTTGTTTACACACCTCTTCAATATCCTCTTGTGTTACATACTTGGCTTCCTTCTCTGTAAGGCCGTATAAAATGTTTTCTCTAATTGTACCTGTAATCAAAGATGGAACTTGTTGGACTACAGCTATTTTTTTTCTCAAAGATGATGAGCTAATAGTGGAAATGTCTTGGTCATTTATGATAATAGAACCATTATTAACTGGATAGTACTTCAACAATAAAGAAGCAATAGTGGATTTACCCTTTCCACTAGGTCCTACAATACAGACTGATGAGCCTTCTTGTACTTTAAAATTTAGTCTCTTGAAAATAAAGTTGTCTGGTCTTAGTGGATAAGCAAAGTCAACATTTCTAAACTCTACTGGGAAACCAGTCCCTATGGTATTTGCTACTTTTCTTGAAGAAAACTTCTTTAGCTTTCCTTTTTGTAAATCTTTATATGGAGATTGTACTAGATCATCATCCAAAATTTCAAATAGTCTCTTTCCACTACCTACTGACTTACTTATGGAAGAAAATGCATTACCTAGATACTGAACAGTGACACTACAGTATTCAATGTACATCAAAAAAGCAGTTAAACTACCAATAGTCATTGCCCCACCTGATAATATAGAGTAAGCACCCCAAAATAGAGATACAATAACCAGAGTGTCCATACCCAAGTATGTAATGACACTAAAGTTTGTTTCCAATAAGGATCTGGTCTTGATCACTTTGAACAAATCTTTCAATCCACCATGATATCTTGTTAGTTCTTTTCTCTCACTGTTATTTACTTTAATATTTTTTATGGAGTCTAGTTGTTCTTGAGCAATTTTACCGAGACCACCGAGCTTTTCTGACCAAGACTTTGATACTTTAACTTGTTGTGCACCATAATTTCTAACTAGGAAAAAGTAGATTCCAGACCAAATTAGAACAGGTATAGTCATGATCGGACTGATGGATGCCATCATCGCAACGGATATACCGTACAGCATAGTGGATCTCAATACCTCAGTTATGCTTTGGGAGATACCACTGCTCACTTGTTGACAATCAGCGGATAACCTTGAAAGCAAATCACCCGTTTTGTTCACATCATAAAACTTCATTGTGTCTTTATACATTAACGATTTCATCAATTTGGATCTTATCTTTAGTGTAACAGTTTCACCCAATATTTGACCTAGATATGATCTAGTCCAGTAAGATGCAAAGCACACCAACATTAATACAGCAAAGCCGGCTGAAAATACTCCTATGCTGTATCCCATCACCGTTGTATCAATAAATGGAATGTCGTTATCCATGGAATTTTTGACACTATCTAAAACTATACCTGTTATTCTTGGTTGCATAGCAAACCCACAACTTGCTATTAAAGTGAAAAGTATCACTGTAAACAAGAGCTTTTTTTCTCTTTGCACAAATCGTATAAGTTTCTTATAATCTTCAAAATTGAAAGATTGTTTATTTCCGTTCTTTTTTTTATTGCTTTTGAATATATTGAACCACTGTTGGTCGGGTTCATTTTCTTCGTTTGGTGCTTTATTTTTTTCTTCTTTCTGTCTATGTTTCAACGATTTAGAGAAAAATGATTTACTTTGATGGAAGATTATGTTTTCTCTTTTTGTTGTAAGTTTATAAATATTGCTTGCAGGATTTGATAAATATCTCATAGATGTAGTACGGAGGGGGTTCGTTGGCAACAACCTATTATGTACTGGCTTCAAATTTATATTTGCCAGAAGTAGCAACCTACTATTCATCCTGCTGAGATTCATTGTTAATTTCTATATTTCGATAAAAAGGTAGCCAGTGATGGTAATTTTGTAAAACCCTTATTTTTTCGTCCTTTTTTGTTGTTTTGATATGTACGACTATATAATCCTATATATGCGCGTCAGAATGGTTTAAATGTAGTTTCAACTATAGAATTATAGGCAGTAATCAAAGGAAATAAAATAATGTTTCTTTGGTAATGCTTATCCAATTCTTTAAAGAAACCTTTACGACATCTTAATCTAATATTTATCTATAATAAGAGGTAAGTAATATGCCTTTAAAAAAATTTTTTTTTTTTTTGTTTTTTTCTTCATTTCAAAATGCTAGTGTGACTCTGATTAGTTATTCGGCCTGAATGAAGGAATTACTAGCTAGGCGCTCTCCTAAAGATATTTTTAAAGAAAAAACGTGACTTTACTCACTCCTAAACCGCTTGAAAATGGATCATATCAACAACATCTACAACTTTGCTTTATTTCGTAGCTGAGATAGCTCTTCTTAATCTCATGTTTACATAAAAAAGGTAGTCGCTTTGTTAAAGCATTATAGTTGAATCCATCATCATCATTAAATTATATTTCCTATTCTTAATGTTTATTTTCAAATATATATATTACTTTATCAATATATATGAACTGGAGTAAATATGATACATCAGAAACTATTTAGGAAATATAGAAATTCAAAATTAAAAACGAGTTCTTATAATACTTTACTCCTATTTTATTATCATTAGAATATTTAATAACAGACAAAAAATCTTCAATATAATTTTTTCTGTTTTTACAGTGAATTATGAACTAATTCCATAGCTATTGAAAGCAACAAATCACATTAAGTACATCAAGACTCTAGCTTAATTTTCATATTTATTTCCAAATGTCTGTATGGAAATAGAAATAAGCCTTAATCACATCTTATATGATAGTTCTCTATGTTTTACTCATATTTGACTTTATTTCGAGAGATTTATTTGCTTAAGGGAACAGGTTCGGTAGCCTTACCATTTTCAAATCTGATAATCTTAACATCAGTCTTAGATCTTTCTAAAACCTTGTTAGTTTGTAAATTGCTTTTCAAGGCATTTCTCAAAGTAGCAGCTTGAGTAGCAACAAACTTGTTATAGGTGTAACCAACGGATCTCCAGTAAGCAGTCATTATTCAGTTTATGTATATGTTATATTAATGTTAAGAATATCAATCTTGGTAACTTCTAGAGGGTTATGTTTACTTAAAATATCTCTATGTTTTATATGAAATTTGAAAGGTGTCTTACATTCTGAAAAAAAAAAAAAAAAAACAGATTAAGTTTTCCACATCTTTTGTTTCCAAGAATCTAGTTTCGATGGTAGAGCAAGAAAATTTTTTTTTTTGCTTTATGGGGATTAAAATTCAAATTCTGACTGGTGTAGAAACAAAAACATAGAAATCATGTATGTGTTATGTGTATGGTAGCGCAATAGTTGCTGAATACTTGTTAAATCGCCAATGTCACGTGATTACCACAGGAAAGTATTTTCAAATTGTACAAAAAATAAGAAGGTATTTTCAATGCCCAGAATCTTAAATCCGACTTTGTTATCTTTGAATCAGCTAAAAAACCAATAACATTGATTGATTACAATCACGATAAAGTTCCGCCGACATTAGAAGAAATGTTCAGTTCTAGAAGAGTTGCTTTCTTTGCTCAAGAATAAATATGCATAAATAAGTGCTATTTTTTTTTTGGTAAAATGCTTTCTTTAAACTTGCAGCAGAATCAGAAAAATACAAAGAACTATATTTGTTATCTAGTTGATTTCAAGAGATGAAAAGGTTATAAAACGTTATTCAAACATATACATTTTTTCTTTCTCTTGTTTATCCTCTGAAAAAATTCTAGCAAATGGAACTAAAATAGTCTAAATTTAAGGTATTCAAAGTTCTATTTTTAGTACAGAATACTAATTTACTTTTTCTCGGGCATCAAAATGGAACGACGATTACAAAATTAACTTCAATGTGTGTTATCAAACTTTTCTTCTTGTTGTAACTACAAAAAAACTCATAGATTGATAACTTTTTATGTTTATCATATATCAATTCTATCACTTTTTTGTTACATACAGCTATCATTACTTGAACGTCAAAATTGAATATTAAACTGCATTGTTTTTAGTTGGAGTAAATACAAGTGATCTATTGCACGCAAGCTTTAATTTATCCCCTATATATTAGGATCTTTCTATAGTTTTCCAACAATCTAATCTTTTGTTGAGATTGTGCTATACACTCTATAAATACTGCTATTGGTCTGTAAGAGGAATTTAACCATCAAAGTGTGTTAAATAAGGTATGGTTTCTCCTTAATCAAACCAGGAAATGCAGTGTTCATGATATTAACCGTCAGTCTTAAATATATCTGGAGAGTTAGCATGTTAGTGGAAGGTTTAATATTGCAATTAGAAAGAAAATGTATGTAAGACTAGTGACTAGTTTTTTTGATCACCTTTATGACCACATAAACTTAAATCTTTGAAAATTTCAATTCTCAAGAAACAATACCTATACGAAGATCTATTCAACATTGGAAAAGTGTAAGTATATATTTTGTAGAATTGCTATTGTGGTTTTTTATGTTCACTATTTAAGAAGCCAGAGGTGTTCATGTAGTACTAAAAAATATCAATCGTAACATAAATAAGCAATGACCCGTACTTACAGCATGCTTTTCAGCGCATAAAGTGCAAATACGTATGGTATTAACCGTGTTCATTGATTTGGTGAAATATATGGTTATTATTTCTTTTCTTTTTTTTTTTTTTTTTTGAGAAAATATTGAAACTGACAGCATCATCAACTGAAACTTCAATATCTTTTAATTACGATAAATTAAATTCAAGGAATTGCTCTCTAAACCAAAAACATAGGTATTAAAAATTTAATGGCAAAGAAAACATCCAAAAAGGATAAAGAGGCCAAAAAAGCTAGGGCATTATTGAAACAAGAAAAGCAAAGCAAAAAGAGTAGCAACAAAGAACAAAAATTAAGCAAGAAGTTTAATGATGACTCAGATAGTGATGACGAAGATTTGGATACCATTCTTCAAAACTTCAAAAAAGAGCAAGAACAGTACTTGAAAATTGAAACCAGTTATATCAGCAAGCCTAAACACAGAAACAATGGCTGCATGGTTGCTTCTCAACAAGAAGTTCTTATTTTTGGTGGTGAAGCATTGATAGAAGAAAAATTGCACTTCTATAATGACCTGTTAGTATACAACCCAAAGAAAAATCTCTGGAGACAATATCTATCTCAGAACTCTCCAAACAATAGATCCTCTGCTGCAATGGTTTACCATCCAAATTATAATCAATGCCTATTGTTTGGTGGTGAATTTTCTTCTCCAAAGCAACAGCAATTCTATCATTACAAGGATTCTTGGATTTTAGATTGCAGCACTAAAGAATGGGAAAAACTGGAGTTTCCAAAGTCAATGAAGCTTCCACAAGGAAGATCCGGTGCTAAAATGACATACTGGAAGAATTATGCCTTGATGTTTGGTGGATTTAAAGATACCGGTATAGAAACTGTTTACTTTCAGGACTGCTGGGCTTTCGATATGGTCGAAAGAACTTGGAAAGAGATTGAGTATCCTAAAAACTCTCAAATTCCAGAGCCAAGATCAGGCTGCTCTCTAATACCATTTGATGATGGGATTGTTTTATACGGTGGTTATACTAAAGTAAAAACTACAAAAAAGAATATTTCGAAAGGGAAAATATTGAATGATATGTGGGTTCTAAAAAACTTTTCTTCAATTGATCTGAACAAAGTGAGATGGGAAAAGAAGAGAAAGCAAGGTGTTCAACCTCCAGCTAGATGTGGTGCTTCCTGGGTTTGCCATAAGGGTAGAGGTGTTCTCTTTGGTGGTGTTTATGACTTTGAAGAAACCGAAGAATCTCTCGAATCAGAATTTTACAACGATTTATTTGTATATTCACAAGATATTAATAGATGGTATAACTTAAAACTGAAGAAAAACAAGAACAAATCTAACAGTGATAACAATAATGCAAAGAGTAAAACTGATAAGGCCAAATCTAGCAAAGAGAGAAACATGGAACTGGAGAACATATTAAACTCTATCCTACAAAAGAACAATATTTCAATCGATGAAGAAACCCAAAATGATTTATCTGGTCTAGATGAAAAAATAAATAGAATGTCACTAGACTCTGATGAAGAATCAGAATCAGATGATGAAGAAGAAGAGTTTGCTGATAAAGAGTCTGTTAAAAAGTTTGAGCCAAGAGAATCTTTAGGCTTACCGCATGCTAGATATAATTCATCTACCGCTGTATTGGGAGACAATCTGTACATATACTCTGGTCTTTGGGAACTTGGTGATAAAGAGTTCTCTATAGATTCCTTCTACAGCATAGATTTGAACAAGCTAGATTCTGTAAAAACATATTGGGAAGACTTGGAAGCTGTTTTGACTGCCGAAAGAGAAGGCGTTGAAGACACTGATGATGACTTTGAGTATGAAGATGAAGACGATGATGATAATGAGGAAGTATTGGATGAGAAACTTGAAGCTGTTGATAACTCAGAAGTTGAAGAAGAAACTGATGAAAATTATGAATTCCCAGATGAAAGACCATGGTTACCACATCCAAAACCTTTCGAAAACTTACGTGCCTTCTATTTGAGAACTGGTCCAGAATTCCTGCAATGGATAATTAATTCTAAATCCAGTGCTCTAAACCACAAGCTTTTAAAAACTAAGTCATTCGATTTATGTGAAAGTAGATGGTATGAAAGAAGAGAAGAAGTAAGAATCATGGAAGATAAATTTGAAGAGGAGTTTGGTGTATCTGGAGTGGATGTGATAGAGAAAGACTCATCGGCAAAGCAATCGGGATCTACAAAAAGAAGGTAAACCCCTTTTGAATTTTGTTTTTAACTTTCAGCAAATAATCAGATTGGGCTTCTTCATGATTTGCATCTATGATAAGTTATTATTGACAGAGTTTGACCACATTATTATAATTATTCATTTTTTTTTTTTAATCTCAGTCAATAAATCATAATTAAATTATAAAATGTTATTTTTATTACAAAGGGAGGAACTTAAAATCTCCTATATATTTACGAAATAAATGTAGTTTCAAACTGTTACTTCTTAACCTTCAAAAAAATCAAAACTTGAGGTTATTTAATCACTTAAAAGGTTTTTTGAAAACTGCTTTGTCGATGACAAGACGGTTGATTTGACTAACGTATCGAATTTCTTAAAAATCAAATTCTCGTGACTTTTCAACAAAGGAAATACGCGAAAATCAATTTAAAAAAATAAAAAAAAAATAACGCGAAGAAAAACTTTTGAAAACAAATTTTCCTAATTTCTAGTTCTTTGGAATATATTTAATTAACATTCATCTTGTAGTTGTAAGCTTCAAGAAAAAAAATTATATAAACCCAAAAAGACATACACAAAACCCCTATTTTATTGGTATTGTCTAACATTAAAAATGGAAACTTTATTAGAAGACAATGAACAAAGACAACCAGAAACTATTGATGAGGAATACACCCTTTGGAAGAAAAACTCTGAAAGCATGTACGATTTTGTTTCAGAGACAAAATTGGGATGGCCGAGTATGGTTGTAGAATGGCTACCTACTCCTGACCAAAGTTTGGAGAGACAAGAATTACTTGTGGGAACTCTAACAGACGTTAATGAAAAACAACCTGACATTGACAATAAAAATTACTTAAAATTTTGTAAAATAGGCTATCCATCGGGAGAAAAACAAGCATTGAAGGTGTTCAAGAAAATTGAACATTCAGGAGAAATCAACAAGCTCAAGATCAACCCTTTTAATAGTAATATTATTGCAACTATAAACGAAAAATCTGAAGTAAATATATTTGATAGAAAAGTAGGGTTTTTGAACAAATTAAGTGGCGTTCATAAAGAGGATGAAGGTTTTGGGTTAAGTTTCAGTAAGCTTGATTCGAATGTTTTATTATCCGCAGCCTCAGATGGTAAAAGAGTTTTGTGGGATATAAGCAAGATGTCGAAGATTACTGAAGATGTTACTCATACTGCAGGCGTTAACTGCATAGAGTTTTCTTCTTTGAAAAAAAACTTATTTGCATCAGTATCTGATGATAAATCTTTAATATTAAGTGACACCAGAGAAAGTAGTGGATCTTTTAACTCTATTCAATCACTTGCATATAGTTCTGTATTAAATGCAGTTTCGTTTTCGCCATTTTCAGAAAACTTACTTGCATGCGGTGGTGAAGACTCTTTAATTGCATTATACGATATTAGATACTTTAAAGCTTCACAACCATTACATCTTATGGCTGGTCATGAAGACAACGTCACGAACATACAGTGGGCAGATTATCAAGATGGTATACTAGTTTCATCAGGTGAAGATAGAAAGTTAGTATATTGGGATATAAACAAAATTGGAAACGAACAAACTCCTGATGATGCTGAAGATGGAGCTCCAGAAAAGATTTTTGTTCATGGTGGACATCGTTCTATTATTAATGACTTTAGTCTACACCCCTCTATACCATGGTTGACTGTTTCAACTGAAGAGGAAAACTATACTCAAATTTACCAGCCCACAGAAAAAATCACAAACCCTGACTGGATAAAAGATATTAGTCTTTATGACTTGGACAATTAAAATACTATATATTGACTTTTGAAGTTTTCTTCAATCTGGCATACCAAAAAACTCTACCAAATATAGATTTAGGAACAAGGGTATCACTTTAAAGCCTTGGCCGTTGCTGCTGCTGCTTCTTCTTCGGCTTTCCTCTGCTGTTTAGCTCTTATAGCGTCCGCATCACTTTCCATTCTTTGTGCTTTAGAGCCTTCCTTCTTTTTGCTTTTGGCATTTTCTTGTTGTTTTTTGAGGTTTTTAGCTCTAGCTAGATCTCTCTGGTTGCCTCTTGCCATTATTTATTTTTTATCGTGTTTTTTGGTTTGACAAAGAAAGATCTTGAGAAGATAAACGACAGCTAAGCCGAATATATAAAAAAAGAACTGAAGAAAAAAAATCGAATATAAAAAAAAGGTGAAAATCTATCATAAAAACATAACCTTAAATAAACGATAAAGAAAGTTTATATATTTCCATTCATCTCTTATTTTTCATTTTGGAAGATTCACTCAATTTCCACATGCCACGTCTATAGTGTCTTCAAATTTAAGAATAAATTCATCCATGTCATAGCCTTCAGGGTAGGTTAACGTGATATTCAAACCATTCATGTTGGTGGATGTTAAGCTAACAGTCAAAAAAGCATGAGGATTTGAAGACTTAACAAAAAATGCATCTTTTAGTATGTAGTTTGACTCTGTAGAAATTTCTAAGCTTTCTTCAGCTAAATCATTAATTTCAATAACCTTGTCAATCAAATAAGTGTTCGATGCTGTCATTTTCATTCTTTTTATATCGTCATCGTTTAATCCACTGCTGTTAGATGCAGTAATTCTAGCTTTGATGTTAGACTCAAATAGTCTGGAAATATGCTCAAAGTTAAAGTCAAGGAGTTTTTCTTTGAACTCTGGATCCTCTAAAGGAAACCTTACATTCTTTGGATCATATCCATTATAGAAATCAAAATCTAAAAAGTTCTTGGTTGTGACATATGAGACAGGACATTTTACTAAAATATTTTTGAAATTCAAGAGATCCAGTTTTGCTCTTCCATCTTTTCTTAGATTGTGAGGGAATTGAAACAAAATATCAGACTGTTCGCTACTTTTAGAAACATCTAAACACATCATGACTATTGTGGCGATAAAACTTCTCAGACTAATGTCTTCCTTGTACAAGAATCTTTTTAATCTTTTGTATTTCTCTGTAGGTATGTTTCCAAAAACAGAATTACCACATAGATCACTGTATTGATTATACAGGCTATGAATTTGTAATTGATTTGTTGGTTGGTAACCTCTTAATATATCTATAGACTTTTTTATTCCATCGGTGTAAATTTTTTTAAAGAAAAACTGGGTTTGGGAATTTAATATATCTCTACCTACACTAGGTATGAACAATTTTCCACTGTCATAAACTGATTTGGGAATTTTCAAGTTTTTATAGTCCTTATTTATGAACAGTGTTTCAATGTCATCCATGTTCCCAGAAGCTTCAATCAGGGCGTGCTTTGCTTTGTTGATAGCAACCTGCATCGCCCTTTGGATATTCATCATTGAAAATGCATCAAATATGGTCTCGTTCCCATGAAAAATTAGCATATTTTCATCAATAATAAAAAGTCTCCAAATAGGCTTATTGACTAAGAAAGGTTTGTTATTAAAAATTTCTTTTAATAAAGGAAGTGGTAATGAATGGTAACATTCAATTTTTTCATCTACCAGCGATGGAAAATCAAGTTTAGTTAGAACATCTTTTGTAGATATTTTCTCCAGTGATTGTAGTTTTGCCTCTGAATTTAAAGTTAACTGCAAAATAACATTTTCTTGGATTAGATATCTTAGAGCTAGTTTAATCAGTGTACATTTTTCACCTCCGGCTAAACGTACAGTCTTTACTGATGAAAGAGTAGCCGTATCGTCCTTCAACATCTCTTCCTCTTCACGGCAGGTGTAAACACTTGCAGATATAATCCCGTTTCTTTTTGATTGAAAAGTCTCTTCAGCAAACCATCTTTCAATTTCACTTAAATTTCTTGTAGTCATATGTTACAAAGATAATTGGTCTACTTTTACCATACTTCAAAAAAAAAAACTTAGACTGTTCAAATGAAACTTTCTCTATATTATATACTACTGATGAAATTTCCTGTGATAAGCATATACTGATGTGATGCTTCGTTTATAAAATTCTAAATAATAATAATAAACCTAAGGATTAGCTTGTCTTCAATGTTTAATACATAGCATTTTATCAGCCCTGCTATTTTTTTTTAAAACAATAATCGAAGCATTGAAAGGTAATATTTGAGTAAGGAGCTGGAATACCTAAATATAACCAATTTCGTTTAAAGAAGTAACTTATCTTTTCGTTTACAATTTGTTGAAATTTAAAGTAAATTTTGAAAAAAAAATAAAATAAAATGGGGTGATGAGATAAACATCTGCATAGCTATCTCTTGTATATTAATAAGAATCTAGCATTATTTATTATGGCTAGAAGTAAACTGATCATCAATTCTTGAAAAAAAGTGACTATATGCTAGACTCTAAATAGCTTTGTCTCTTATTATTGATCCAATTGATCAATTCTAAGAAGTATGATTGTGGTAATTTGCTGTCAGGGTTGATGATCCACTCCTCCATCAGTTTGGTATAGTGTTCTTGAATCAAAGAGTAGTTAAACTTGTTTTTTACATCACCAGAGTTCCAAATTAATTTAGCATAAAACAACGTGACATTGGAAGCAGAGCTATAGAATAGTTTCGAATATAGACCAGGCTTTCCATTTATCAATTGTTCATCTAATTCAGACAACTTAGAAGCTAAAGATTTAGCAAAGGCAGTCTTGTCATCAACACGAATAACTTTTAACTTTGTTACCTTCGTTTTTATTAGCTTACCAATTTTATCGGCTAATTGCTTGTTTGTGGTAGTTCTTATACATGTCACTAAAGGTGTGAAAAATAAGGAGATTTTATCTATCAAGCCAGTTACTTCCGCACCGTTAGCCTCTTCTGCCTTTTCTAAACGGACTTCAGTAATCTTCAGAGCTATTTCAATCAAATCCACAACTTTAGATTTTATCGACACAACGGTTTCTCTGGCATTTTGTACTTCTTCTTTTCTTTTATTTCCAGTGTTAATACTTGTTAAGGCTTCTTTCCTGTGTTTGAATATATTTGACAAAGTGGCATCAAGTTGAAACATCTGTTCATCATCTAACATCTCTTCTTCTTCTTCAATATCGTCATCGCTATCTGATGCACTGGAGTCATCATCGTCTTTAGATAAAGCACCATGATTTACATTCCCGTTTTCATCGATAATACCCGCAGGTAAATTTAAGGCTTTAGCTAACGCATTAGTAGTTTCCAACTCTATTTTGGTGACTTTGTCATCGTCAGATCCACCAGCCTCTTCATTCTCCATATCAGAGATATCATCAATGTCAACATCTTCATCGGAGCTCTCATTTTCAGATTTACTTTCGTCAGTGTCTTCCAAATTATCCGGCTTTTCCATGATTTCATCATTGTCATCTTCTTCAACAGAACCTTCAAGGGCGTCGCCAAATAAATTGTCAAATCCACTTTTGTTCTCTCTAGCTAATAATACTCCGGTGAAAGCTTCCATAAATTGAGCATAACTTTCCAAGTTCTCATTCTGGAAGACTTCCATCATATTTCTAAATGATGAAAAGATAGCCTTTTTGGAAAAACTATGTGCATCGGACAATAAAGCTAAATATATTTCAGACAATCCAGTCCAAATGTTTTCCTCTTTTTCAATGATTTTCTTTTGATAAAATATTAACAAGTCATCTAAGATTTGCAAACAATCAGCATTACCAGCATAGACTCTAAGAACTACTAATTCGATTAGTGTCTTGAGAGCTTCCAATAATGTAGCTTCAGAGCTGCCATCACCAAGAACATTTTTGATATCAACTAGAACACTGACAGCTTCCAGCTTGATTGTGGACAATTCTTCATCAAGACTGAACAATAAGCTCTTAGTGTTCTCGTTTTGTATAATATACTGTAAAATATAATTCATTATATCGTTATCACTATTAGCTAACAAGTCATTGATGATTGAGTGTATTCTGTCGTTCGCAATAACATGAATATTATTCAAATCTTCTTCATCATATTCGAAATCTTCTTCAGCTTGTTGAACTTCAGCATCAGTCTTAAAAAATGCTAAGTCACACAGTTTATTGATAGCATATAAGGCCCAATTTTGTGAATCTTCCACAGAAATTGTTTCTTTATGAGACTTCAAGAAATGAAGCAATTGATCTATACAGAACTTATATTTCTTAACACTGTGTTCTGTAACGCGTTCATTGACAATTTTTTGGCATATATCAGCCAACTTTTTAGAGAATTCCTCTTTCTCTTGACGGTCAATGCTTTTTGAGGAAAGCAAAGTACTGCACAGCTTGGATTTTGTCAAAGCATCAAAATTGACAAAAGTTTCGTTGTCGATATCCAAACGCCATGTTTGTAGTAAAAATTGTGTTGTTCCTGAAGGGGTTTTTTCAAAGTATTCGGCAATGCACTTCAATACAGAGTTTGCTTGAGTATGTAACATTCTATCTGATTTGGATAGTTGATTTATGAAAACTCTTGAGAAGTTATTCAAAGAAAAAAGCTTAGAAATGCACTTGAAATCACTTGCAAATAAACACTTAACCATTTCAAACCCCAAGTACTTTCTCTCTGTAGACACCTTTTCAGAGAAATAGGATTCATCGATGATTTTATTCATAAAGTCACTAATGGTAAAAAAGTTGCCTTTAGAGATTTCTTCAGAGGAACTTTTCTTCATTTTCTTTGTGGTTTTTATTGAGAGATCATTAACATTGAGCTTATTTAGCTGGTTTATGACTATAGAATATGCAAAGTGCAATCTCGGAGTCCAAAATCCTTTATTGTTGTTTCCTGAAGTTTGATCTTTATTGGCAATTATGTCTTCTCCTTTCAATACCTTAGTCAGGTATGTTATATTAGATCTATCAAACGGGTTTTGGTTTACCCAATGTAGATTTTCCAAGTTGACTTCTTGTATAGCCTCAAGATTTCTGTAAACATCTCCCTCAGAGAAAATCATCTTTGTATAGACAGCAAGCCCTTCTAAAGACATTGTTAACTTTAAAGCGTCCAACTTTCTAACAATAAATTTCCTGAATTCCATCTTCATGTCGGAATGTATTTCGGAATCGTTCAATATCTTTACAACTAATTCAAATATAGCAAACAAAGATGATTCAGAGATCCAAGATTTATAAAGATGTAAGTTGTAGAGCTCATCAATATACTCACTAATGACGTCGTACTCAAACTCAGTCTTATCGCTTTTAGCAAAAAACAGGCTTTGATATAAGGGTTGATTGGAAATTATTTGCAGGCCAAATAGCCTCCCAAATGCATTACCACGCTCCTCTTTCCCTTTAATTTTTTTACTTTTAGCATTTTTGGTAGATGTATCTTTAGTGTTTAAAGCCAAGTGTTCAAATAATCTTTGATAAATACTGTGAACAAATTTTAACTTAGATATCTCCTTGTGCTGATCAAGATCTAAATATAAAATTTCACCCAAGCACAACGAATAACCTAGTCTAGCAAATCTCTTGTTAGATGATAGCGCTTTGATAAGTCTTTGTATAGCATAATCCTTTTCAATTACATAAGTATCTTTATCATCATGCTTAATTGAGGTAAGTGTTTTTATAATCTCAATTGTTGATTGCAATCTTTCTTCTTCAAAATCAGAAGCAAGCTTCTGATAAAGTTCCCTGTTGACCTTAGATATCATAATTGAACATATGCAGTTATTTATTTTTGTTCTTGAAAAGAAAAGCCTTTTGGAGTTTCTATATAGATGTCTTGTTTAAATCCATTAAAATGATCAAAAAGTAAAAACTTTGCTTTCCTTTTTGTTTAATAAAAAATGAATATAATGAAAGAGCATTAATTTCTTTTTTTTTTTAGTTGAAAGAATATGGTTAACGTAAAAAATAAGTTACTCAATTGGGTAATTGCTAGAATTTTTGGCGTTTTGATTTAAAATCCGATATATACTAAACTTAAGCAGATGCAATTTCAATTGCCTTTAAAACTTGAGCAACAACGGCTTCGACAGACTCTATTGAGCCAGCTTCTGCATATATCCTAACAACGTCTTCGGTACCGCTTGCACGAACAAATGATCTGGTTTTATTGCATGAATTATGTGCAGATACTATCTGGTTTATAGAATCTTGCAAACCTACTGGCTTAGACAACTGTCTTTCGAAATCGAAAGTTTCAAATTTTGTTCTATCTGGAACGACACATTTAACTAATCTGTTAGGTAAATCTGTATATTTTGAGAACCATGTTTTGGCATCGATATCCAAATTAGATAGTATAGCTACTATAACAAACATATCAGTAATAGCATCGCCTACAGCTTGGTTTATCAAACTAACAAACAACGACAATTCATCTAGAATTTCTTGCTTTAATTTTTTTGTAAAAAAGTCATTAAAAACAACTGTGCCATGACCATTAGCCTCGAAATAAATACCGACATCAAAGTTCTCCACAGCATCGTGATGTAGGTTTTTAACACCTGTTTTTGCACACTTAACATCAAGTTTTAGCTCCTCAAGTATATATCTAGTGGAGTTACCATTGGCATAAGCTGTTTGCACTATACCTAGTTTGATGTCTTTCCAGAAATTTTTTGGTGTTTTCTTGATGAAGTACTCGCCTATCAAAGTAGCCATTCTATCACCATCTAAGAGACAGAAATTAGCTCTTTCATCAAGTGCATAAAAAATTATTCTATCAGCATCCCCATCAAGAGAGCAAAATATATTCTCGGGGTCCATAGCTAATGTTGGGCTAACACCTTGGGGTAATTTTTTGTTGGTCTTTACAAAGTCAGCACCGCAATCAACATTAAGCTTGGAGAAATCATTATGATCAGTGTTGATCAGCTTTATTTCAATTTTATCGGTTTTGTTCTTGAAGATCTCTTTCAATTTATTCAATTGGACAGCACCAACTCCATTAGCACAATCTATATAAAGTTTCTTAAACTTTGAATGAGCTGATTTGTTTAGAATTTCAATAAAAGGTTGAAAAAACGCATCAAAATATTCCCTCAAAATATCAAACTTTTCACTTTGTTTTTCTAATGTGTGCTTTCTGACAACAAAATGAAGTTGAGGAGTAGTAACAACACCGTAATCAATAAACTTAACTGAATTTTGGGGAGTTTGTACTATACTACCAAAAAATTGCTCACAAAATGAAGCTAATCTATAGCTAGACTCTCTGGTGTCTCTACCAACAATTATTTTCAATGTTTTGTTATGAACATCAACATTCTCTAAAGCTTCAGAAGCAACTTCAAGGAAGTTTTCTAGAAAAGCACCAAATTGATCCTTTTTTACAGAGTTCGCAATTGAGGTCACATATTTTTCCCAGCTTTGTGGTAACATTTCTCCTTTTGGTTCAATTGTTTTAAAGCCATTATCTTGAGGCGGGTTATGAGAAGCAGTTATCATAATACCAATAAATTCATCACAGTAAATAGTTCTTAAAAAGGTAATTAAACAGGTGGCAAATAAAGGTATATCTAACTTTTCGTTATGCATTCTAAACCCAGAAGTTCCATACACAAACGTCTCTGAAGCAGATATCGGACTTGAAGCCAAGAAGTCGTATGTTGACTTTAAGTAATCAATGTTTAATATTGATTTTAAAGATAATGAGGTATTCATGCTTTTGAAGTTGCTGGTTTATTTATTTTTTGGTTAACTATGTTGTTGTATTATCAGCATTTAACGTACGAGTTAGTCCATTATAATGATGATGAATAAAAAAAAAAAAAGTAGAGCCAAATGTTTAATACAAAAAATAGATTACAGCTGTAGGAAGTGTTTACACGCGCACTTCCAAAAAAAGACATAAGATTACATTTGTTCTTACCCATACACAAAAAAATCATTATAAACTTTTTTTTAAAATGTAAATACACGTTTTTTTTAAAAAGCCAAAACAAAAATAAACTAACTTTTTCTTTAATTAGCGCTACCATACAAATAAGCCGATATTCGCTGTTAAATCTACTGCAAAAAAAATGTTGGTTATGTAATTCCTAATTTAATTTATTTTTTTGCAGAAAAAGAGTGATTAATGGATGATGGGAATAACTCAGTTAATCATACAAATCATGTTATATAAACAACTTTGTGTTCTAACGACTCTATGTTTTAGGTTCATTCAAAATTAAATCTTCATTTTTATTATTTTAAACTTTCAAATTTATATCCTTTTCTAACTCAATGAAAAAAAAAAATAAAACAGAAGTTTCAAAAAAAACCATTACTTGTAAACCTAACTTGAAAAAAAAAAAAAATATTCAATTGCTCATAAAGTTA
The DNA here is from genome assembly GCA_030567275.1 of Hanseniaspora lachancei. Lineage (NCBI taxonomy): Eukaryota > Fungi > Ascomycota > Saccharomycetes > Saccharomycodales > Saccharomycodaceae > Hanseniaspora > Hanseniaspora lachancei. The sequence continues at coordinate 23,596 of JAJLRX010000247.1, read as the reverse complement.
ATAACGAAGTGAATTATAGATATTTTTTTAGTCTTCCTTATTTCGTATTATAAAGTTTTTTAAGTCAAAAGAATCATTGAGATCATGTTAAAACATTCATTTAAAAAAGTTCAACCAGTCAGCTTCAACTTGAGATCATTCTCCTCAATGAGTAAACAACTTCAAGAATTCAGAATCGAAACAGATGCTTTCGGTGACATAAAAGTCCCAAGCGACAAACTATGGGGCGCCCAAACCCAAAGATCATTTGAAAATTTCAAGATTGGTAGAGACAACTGTATTATGCCAGAACCAATTATCAAGTCATTTGGTATTTTAAAAAAATCTGCTGCCATCGTTAATACAGAACTAGGAACTCTGCCAAAGGACATATCCGTAAACATTCAAAAAGCATGCGATGAGATTATTGCTGGTAAATTAAATGATCATTTTCCATTAGTTGTTTTTCAAACAGGTTCCGGGACTCAATCAAATATGAACTCCAATGAGGTCATTTCCAACAGAGCCATTGAATTAATGGGTCAACCGGAAAACAAGGGTAAGAAAATAATTCACCCCAACAACCATGTTAACCAAGCTCAATCTTCTAACGACACATTTCCAACTGTTATGCACATTGCTGCTACGTTGGAAATTACTCAACACTTACTTCCTGAATTGACTGCTTTGAAGGACTCATTGCAGAAGAAATCCGAAGAATTCGCTCATATAATCAAAATTGGTAGAACTCACTTACAAGATGCCACTCCTTTAACTCTAGGACAAGAGTTCTCTGGTTACGTTCAGCAATTAATCAACGGTATTGAAAGAATTGAAAAGACCTTGCCAAATTTGAAAAAGTTAGCTCAAGGTGGTACTGCTGTTGGTACTGGTTTAAACACCAAGGTGGGCTTTGATGTTAAGGTTGCTGAAGTTGTTTCAAAGGAAACTGGTCTTGACTTTGAAACTGCTCCAAACAAATTTGAAGCCTTAGCCTCTCATGATGCCATTGTTGAAGCCTCTGCTGCTATCACCACTGTTTCTACTTCTTTGTTCAAGATAGCTCAAGATATTAGATACTTAGGTTCCGGTCCTAGATGTGGATACGGTGAATTAGCTTTACCTGAAAACGAACCAGGTTCTTCTATTATGCCAGGTAAGGTTAACCCAACACAAAATGAAGCATTGACCCAAGTTTGTTGTCAAATTATCGGTAACAACCAAGCCATTATCTTTGCTGGTACCCAAGGCCAATTTGAATTGAACGTTTACAAGCCAGTCATGATTTTCAACTTGCTACAATCTATTAGATTGATGGGTGATGCCTGTAAGTCTTTCAGAATACACTGTGTTGATGGAATTGTTGCCAATGAAGAAAAGATCAGCAAGTTACTGAACGAATCCTTAATGTTGGTCACCTCATTGAACAGCAAAATTGGTTATGACATGGCTTCTAAGATTGCCAAGAATGCACACAAAAAGGGATTAACCTTGAAGGAATCCACTTTGGAATCAAAGGCCTTGACTTCTGAAGAGTTTGATGCCATTGTCAGACCAGAAAACATGATTGGGCCAAAGCCTTAAAATGACTTAATGAAGAACGTAACCAATTTGGGTTTGAATTTTATCTGTACGATTTTAACAGTTTAAGTTCTAACTACTGGAGCTTTCCATGATAATGACAATAAAGAATTGATAAAAAAACATTGTTTTTGATTCATTGTCAAAATAAAAAATTAATAATTGATATATTCACATTTATATACATACTTAAACATTCACAATAAAAAAGCTTCAGTGTTTTTATAATAGTCCGAGTACGGTGTAAAGTTGAAGTCCGTTAAAGACAGAATTCGTTGTTTATTAGCAGAAAAGTGTATCTTGGCGACCAAAACCTTTTTATCTTCCATCAAGAATGATGGAAACCCCATTTTTTTTATTTTGTCGTTTACATACATAGCAAACATATGTGTTACATATTCACAGCTGTCTTCAAAGTCAATTTCATCATGCCTATTTTTGTTGTCATCAGGACCATATGGCAAGGATAAAAACATATCAGACTCATTATTTGTTGGGTCCAAAATATCCCATAAAGTCTGCAGTGTTGGGTTTCTCTCAATAAAATAATTTAAGCGTATGGGACTTTTTGATGCAGGTATATGGTTCACAATATCCGGCATAACAAATTCACCAACTTGTATAAAAAAAATCTCTTTCATGATATTGCTTAGTGTCAAATATGACTTACTCTCTACTACGATATTACTGGCTCCAATAATATCACTGTTATCCAAGAATGTGAAACTGGTATCTGAGAGTCCAGTTATGTTCAAATTCAAACGTCTACTTATATGTGTGTAGTTATAAGGCTTTTCGAAGTGACGAGGAGCAAATAAATTAAAAAATTTGCAACAGGGACAATTTTTGTAGTACATCAAGTCACATAGTAGTTTTTCATGCACAATTGTATTGCAGAATACTTCAGATTTATGCAGCATATTCATCTCATAACATTGGTTACTTGTTAATGCTGTATAACCAAATTTGAGTAAAGTAGTGAATTTGTCCAAAAGATTCATATGACCCTTTCCTTCACTTTCAATGTACTCATAGCTAAAGCTGTAAATCTTCGTCAATATTTCAAGCTTCTTTTGGTTGAATGAACCTAAATTTTCTGAATAGGTAAAATTATCAGTGGATTCATCGGTTGCAGATATAAGATTCCATAATCTAATTACTTGCTCCAAATCTTTAAGAGTCAAAACTGAAAATTCACAATCCTTGTCAAGATGTTTAGAAATCAAATCTCTCAACTTAATGAGCAAATCTGCTTCAATTTTGGCATATATGGATGATGTGTGCATTGATTTATTAGAGATATTTGATAGAGTATCAAGCAATTCTTTGAACCAGCTACTGGAATCAAATAGCAACAATTCGTAATTCCATGTTTTTTCATCTTCTTCTGAAAATTTTACAAATGCTAACTCCTCTGATAGGGTATCTATGTCGATGTGTAACGCTTTATGCTTATAATCATAGACCATTAAGTTGGTAAATTTTTGCAACCAACTTTTCAATTTATCCGAGCTTGTAGGACTGTTAATGCAAGACTCTAACTCTATAATTATTCTACATCCTTCTTCAATCCGTGCATAATTCTTTTCAAGTTCGGTTTTAATCTTCTGTATTAGTCCAACTAACTCATCATAGCTGGTGTCATAAAATAAATCCATTTCTGACGTCCATTCGTATACTTTCCCTAAATTCAGCAGAGTTTTGTGCTTTCTCAGGTTATTGTTGAGTAAGACATCAACAAAGAATTGCAATTTGTTGTCAAGGATTATGTTAGAAAGTTGATACTTGTAAACGTACCAAGTATGTATAATATTTTTCAAATTTGAAATATCTTGAAATAGCGGTTGCTCATTCCTTGTTGAAGCAAGTTTAGGAAGAAAGAAAGCAGCTGTATGATACTCCAAATGCTTTGAAGAAGTCATCGTATCTTTATGGTAAAATGTTTTTGGACGTTTGAATTTTAAGGAAGATACTTATTGTAGAAAATATATACAAGTGCCCTGATAGCCAAATATTAATGTACTTGAAGGAAAAAAAAAAAGATTATTTTAAGAAATTACAGTGCTTGGTGTTATCAGTTGTTTGAAATGTGGGGAATTTTCCGTAATATTATTTTGCTGTAACAACTAGGGAGTTTTCCTCACTTTTTTATTGGTTTCTTTATCTACACCCAAATAACCTGTAAATCTCTTATCTCTGCCAAGGGGGAAAAAACAAAAAAAAAAGATAAATCCAAGGGGGAGGCATAATGACGCCTAACCAAAAGAGACAAATTTATGTTTTTTTGTTTTTTTCTGGCTCTATTTAAAGGCGTTATCTGTGGTGAATTAACACTCTCAATTTTTTCTTATTTGCATTATAATTAAATCTATAAAAAAACCAGCTTAAAGATTTGTATATAATAAGTTTTTTATATACAACAATCTTTTAAAATACTTTAAACAGATATATTACTACATCAAAATATGAAGATCGATTCTACTGCTAGGTTGGCTTTATTAGCATTGGCTTCTTTGTCAATTGCTAATGGATTGGTTATTCCACAAAATGAAAATAGTTCACTGGAAAAAATTGCTGATGTTAAAGAAATTCAGTCTCTGTTCTTTGGCAAATCCGATAAAGAATTGGTTGAGATTGTTATGAATTACATCACGACTTCAAGCGATGTTACTATCACTTCTAAGCAAGCCACATCTGATTTTGAGTTAAACATTGCTCCGATGGTAGATGCATCTTCCAAAAAGAAAGATGCCATTTTAATTAACAACAAATACATTGTTGTCTTTAAGAAAGGTATCACGAAGTCTGACATTACTTTTAACAAGGAGTTGATACAACAACTACACTTACAGAGCTTTAAAAATTTGTCTGAAGATGATCAAAAGAGCTTCCAAGTTGCTAACAAGGACAATGAATATGGTATTGAATCTAAAAATTCATTTGGTGGTATTGAAGATTCTTTTAATGTAGGAGACATTTTGAATGGATTTGTAGGCTATTTCACCCCTCAAGTTATGAACTTGATAAGAATGTTGCCTATTGTTGATTTTGTTGAAAAGGATTCTATGGTATTCACTCAAGATTTTCAAGTTGAAAATGGAGCTCCTTGGGGTTTAGCTAGAATTTCTCACAGAGATAAGCTTTCCTTAGGTTCTTTCAACAAGTACCTGTATGATTCTGAGGGTGGTGAAGGGGTAACCGCTTATGTTGTTGATACTGGTATTAACATCGAACACGAAAACTTCGAAGGTAGAGCTGTTTGGGGTAAAACCATTCCTTTCAACGATGAAGACATTGATGGTAATGGACACGGTACTCACTGTGCAGGTACAATTGGATCTGTCACATACGGTGTTGCCAAAAAAGCCGACATCGTTGCTGTCAAAGTACTAAGATCTAATGGATCGGGCTCTATGTCAGATGTTGTCAAAGGTGTTGACTATGTTGCCAACGATCACTTGAAGAATGGTAAAGGCAGAAAAGCTTCCACAGCTAACATGTCTTTAGGTGGTGGTAATTCTCCAACATTGGATATGGCTGTCAATGCTGCTGTTGAAGCTGGTATTCACTTTGCCGTTGCTGCTGGAAATGAAGACCAAGATGCTTGTAACTCTTCTCCAGCTTCCGCAGCCAATCCAATCACTGTTGGTGCCTCAACATTGTCTGATGACAGAGCTTATTTCTCCAACTGGGGTAAGTGTGTTGACATATTCGCACCAGGGTTAAACATTTTGTCAACATACATAGGTTCCACTTCTGCTACTGCCGTTTTAAGTGGTACATCTATGGCCTCTCCTCATGTTTGTGGTTTATTGACTTACTTTTTATCATTGCAACCAGACTCCGACTCTGCTTTTTCCGAAGGTAAAATTGAAATAACACCATCATTCATGAAGGCTAAATTATTGGAATACGGTACTAAGGATGTCTTGAGTGATATCGATGCTAACACTCCAAATGTTTTGATTTTCAACGGTGCTGGTGAAGAGTTGTCATCTTTCTGGAAATCTTCTACTGATGAAGAAAATGTATCTAAGGATTCTATAACTCTGGAAAGTATTGTCGATACAATCGTATCAGAAGTTGAACATTTCGGATTGGATTCTGTCAGAAACTCTATAAAAGAATTCTTATAGCTTTTTAAAAGACGACATGCCATAAACGCAAAAATAATAACAATAAGTATGAGATCATTTATATCTTTTTTTGTCTTTCTAGATCAAGAATTCAACTTATTATATAATTTATATATTTGATAATATCACTAACGAAAGTTCCGTATAATTGTGAGTTACCTTTAGATAAAGACAGGGGAAGCCTTTAGGAAACAATCATTTCGACTTAACGTCGTTTCTTTTTTTTTTTTTGGTTTTTTTGGTTTTTTTTTTTTTCTTAAATCAATTTTCCTGTTTTCAAACTTTACTATATGTACTTAAGCGTAGATATCTTCATCACATTATTGTAATGTTGTATATTAGATACGTTTCAAAGGAAATATCTACTATGTTATTCACCAAAGCAATATTCTGTCAGTTAGCCTTAAAATGCGTCAAAAAAGATCCAAATCCTACAAGAAGCAAATGCTTGTGTATAAAAACACATTCAAGTTTAGACTTCCTTATCAAATAATCTGTGATGAGCAGATCATTGAAGAAACTTATACAAAGAGATACAACCTTCTTAATAACTTAAACAAAATTCTGCAGCCTAACATTATACATGCTTCAAGTGGGTCAAAGCATGAATCTGATGACACATCCCTAAATCCGAAAAAAACGCTAAAGTTGTTTGTCACTCAATGTTCAATGCAACATATTTACGAAAGTAAGAATGAAGACCTTATAGAGTTTGTTAAATATAACTTTGAAAGAAGAAGATGTAATCACGACTATAAAAATCCAAAAACAAGTGAAGACTGTATTTTCTCCATAACTAATGTTACTGGTAAAAAAGATGAAAATGAAGGCGCCATGGATATAAACAATATGGTCATAGGAAGTAACAAACACAAATACATTATCTGTACACAAGATATAAATCTAAGAAGAAAATTGAGAAGAGTTCCAGGTGTTCCAATTGTGCACTTCATGAACTCCAATGTATTATTACTTGAGCCAATTTCAGATACAACTAAAAGATTCAGTGAAGATTACGAAACTCAAAAGCTAACAAAAGGACTAAATGACTTTAAGAATGCAGGTTTTAAAAGATCTGCAGAACAATTAACTGAATCTCCAGAAACTCCTGAAACACTGGCCCTATCTAAAAAGAAAAAGACTACACACAATCCAAATCCACTGAGTGTCAAAAAAAAAGCTCCTAAAGTTCCTGTACACTATAAGAATGACGAAAGTAAAAAGGAAATCAAAGAGCCATCTAAGAAAAAAAGAAAACGTGTTAGATCTAAGAAGAAATCCGAAAACACGTCTGAAGATGGTGATAAAAGTGAAGATCTGGTCTCAACTAATGATGCTTAATGTGGTTATGCTCTGTTAATAAATGCTCTCAAGTTCATTCTTTTGATCACTTTTCAATATTAACGCCGATAACTTTTTCAGAATATATATTTGTGTTTTACAAATGGTTTTTTATGCGCTAAGCAAGTCGTCTATAGGCATACTAGGCTTTTAGTTAATTTTTTTTGACAATCATCATCAGATAAAACAATCCCAAAAAAAAAATATATATAGGTTTAAAGATTAGTTATGAAACATCACTATGCATAAAAACAAAAATGAGCACCAAATAAGCAAAAGCTTCTTTTATATCTATAATAAAAATGGAATATGGCTTAAAACATAACATTCAAGAATTGAACTCTACCGAAAGCCTGGATCCTATACACTCTCTATTTTATACTCAATTCCACCCTTTAGAAGGGCCTAAACTAGTTTGTCAATTTCCACCTAACAGTCTAGAAGAGTCCTCTATTGAATTCAGCGATGTTCAAAACTTTCTAATACCAAAGCCTCAACTTTGCAAGAGACTAATCACATTCATTTATAAGGACTATAGAATCATCAGCTATCCTCTTTGTTTGAGAAAATCGTATTATTTTAGAAACATGTTCTGGTTCAACTTTGTTTTTGTTTTCAAGAAGAACTCAAAAACTGTTCCTTATGAACCAATCATTGAAAAGTTGGGAAAGTTATTCCAAGTGTTAGAGGAGCAGTCCCAAATTTTGTCAATGTCTTCAGCTGATATGATTTATTTCAAGAATAACGAAGTTGACGAAGAACCTATAAGTCCTAAGAGTGCGCAAGGCAATATCAAAGGACAACAGTACAGCATATCTAATGATTTGCCAAAGGATAAAGATCTTAATACACTGCTTCGCATTGAAAACACTATCAGAGATAGAGCTTCTCTCTTAGATGTCGAAGCAGTGATAACTAGAATATTCTTGGATTTAAACAATTACTCTGAATGTTTGATCTCAATTAATTCTGAAATAGCAATTGATTTCAAACTATTTACATTTTTGTCCAAAGATTTGAAGTCAATAAACTCTTTGTCTGTTGAACATGTTCCTATACTTAAACAGGACTTGAACTGTATAGACTTATCAAGAAAGTTAAATTGGGACCAGACCTTACTTAAAATTCTTCCTCATATCAATGGCATTAACAGTATTATGGCTATAAGTAGACTTGCTAACAGTGATGTTAATCTCGTTGTGGAAGTAATAAAAAATTTAGTTTATGTCTACGACATTTGTACTATTATAGATATATTTCAGTTTGGTAATCAATACAGAATAACCAACTGCATTGATGGTATATTTCTAAAGAATCCGATTTTGCTAGCTGAATGTCAAAAATTTATTGTATCTACAAAAGTTGACGACAACAAATCAGAAGTTTTGTTGCCTAGCAAAAAGGTAATCTTTCAACTTTACAACTCCATTAAGCCAAATGAAATTCTTAGAGATTACTATAGAGAGAATTATTTTACATTTCTGAAGTATGGCATTGATATCAGAAAATTCATTGTGTTTGGATGTGTTCATAACATTATTTACAGAGTATACGAGTATCCTGTTCTTTATTATCCAGAAAGTATTTTTTCGAAAATGTACCAATCTGTGCATGATAACGAAAATCCCAAATCAAGAAAGCACAAATTAAAGGTATTATTGGAGAAAAAACAGCCGACATTATTTTCAACTGCTGATCTGAAACTCAATGAAAATAGTAGTTGTGATAATCCAAGCAGAACGGTAGATATGGATTTCATTAGTGAGGAATTTTTAGAGCGTATAGCTTCCAGTATATTATCTAAAAAAGCAGTGGAGTCTCATAAGCTTAATATACAAACTCAGAATCATGTAAATCCCAGAAATTTATTACTTCAAAGCAAAAAGCAAAGTAACAATTCAATCATGACTGTTAATAGAACTAACTCAACTTTTTCGAAGAGGAAGAGCTCATTTATTGCACTATCGCAAAATTCAACCGATAGTAACTCTAGAAGTGATACCAATGACATATACGGTGTAACTTCAAATCCACCAGAATCTACTCAAAGTCTTAAGACTAAAATAAGAGTAATCATTGAATGTCTTCAAAACGTGGACCATCTAGATAAGATGTCAGCATTAATTGAGAGAGAAAAAGCCTATGTTTTAGAGATTATCGTTGCTGTTGGAAAGTACGACATCATTCTGGCTTGAGAATTCTAAGCAATGGTTTTTTTGAAGATAAAAACAAGAATATTAATAAATATATGTAGCATTTTAATGAAGTTCCGACTTATGAATCTAACTTTTAGAGCTCTTGTCATTGATCTGTGTATTTTCGTCCTCTGGAATATTCATCATGCTAGAAAACTTTCTTTTTCTGACAGAGCCAATGCTAGAATTACTTATATTGCTTATTGGACTGGTATCTACCTCAGCAGAGCTTTTATATGTACTATTTTTCAGTATTTTTTCTTGAAGAGCAGATAAATCTCCTTGATGAGTTCTGTCGACTTGGTTGATAAAATTACTGACTGTAGGTCTAAGAGGAGTTTTTCCTGTCGATGATACAGGCTTAAAATTCTTATTTTCCATATTTGACAATATCCTCTGTAATGCACCTTCATTTTCTACCTGTTCAGGATCTATTTCGTTGGTTGTAGAGATAGCCATTTCCAAATTTTTTGCTAAATTCTCAATGTTATCTTTATTTTCATTATTAATCTCATGTGACGATCTAATTTTTTCGTTTTGATCAACAATACTGTATTTTATAGAGTCAACTTTATTGACCATTTCCTGCTTACATGCATCGTTGTTTACTTCTTTTGCTTTTTTCCTAAAAGAATCAATTTTGCTTTTTATTAATGTTTTATTATCACTTAGAACTATATTTATCCCATTCAAATCACTTTTACATTTTTCACTAATCTTCAAGTTTTGGGAATCAGAGTTATTGATCAATTTGATCACACTTTGTATTTTTTCATCTATAGGTTTAAGCTTATGATTTTCCAAAGAGTAAAGATCTTTTGTAATACTTGCTATAGACTTAACAATATCTTGCTGTTGACTTTTAAATTGCTGTTGAATATTCTTAGATATTTGGGAAAACATTTCATTATTTCTAGACTCCATAGTTTGAAACAACTTTTTGACTTGATTTGGTAAAACTTTATGATTATCAGGAATAGCTGAGAGTAAATTACTAGTTGAATCAGAATTAATGATGTTAAAATTATTATTTATCTTTGTACTCAAATATTCATGACAGTCGTTGCAATACTCACTTATCATCATTAAGTCCTGAGTGTTATGTTCTATATGCCCTTTTAAACTTGCCTCTATATTTTTAATTTTATTGCTAACATCATCAGCAATCATAGTACTTGTTTTCATGATTGAGTTCAATGAATCTTCAAAGTTTTTGTTGCTTTTATTGACTAAATCATCAAAGGTTTTTTGGAATTCTAGCTTAAAGCTGTCAACTAATTTAGTACTTGAATTTTTGTCGATATTATCGTAAATCTTAGTTTGATTCAGAAAATTCTCATTAAGTTGTGGTATAGAAACAGCGAATACATCCTTCAAATATTCTAATTGCTTTTCTTTTTGGTGATTGTAGTAAGCAATGCTATCCTTCATCAAACTAATGGCTCTTATTAACTGTTTTGCATTGTCTACCAAATTTTCCTCATTTCTGTGTTGCTTGTCCATCTTTTCATATACATAGTCCATGACCCTATTTAGTTCATGTAATTTTTTCTCATGCTTTTTTTTTGTTTCCAATAAATTGTTCTTGTCTATTAGTAGCAATTTATTCTGTTGCTTTATGTTATCATTCAGTCTTTTATACTCTTGAAGCTCGGTTTTGAAATTTTCTAAATCTTTGTAAACAGCATCGTACCTTTCCGACTCCATATAGATACCTCCTTCTTTTTGCTTTGTAAAGTATAACTCATTCTTCAACTTTGAAAGCTCCACAGCTACATCTTTTATTAGCAAATCCTTAAATAGGACTGATCCCATTTGAGGCTTGTTTTTGATATTCTTTGCTTTTGATGCATAATCAAGTGTACTCATAGTTTCATCCAGATGTACCCTTGCAGGAGAAATGGTTGCAATTAGCACTGTTTTTGTATTACCGCCTAGTGAATCTTGAAGAAGTCTTGTTAGTTTAGATTCTCTGAAAGGGATGTGTGACAATGAATTACTACCCTTCTTCGCATCCGATAAAGCATTGATTACTCTGCCTAAAGTAAGCAAAGACTGATTTATCGATCCAGCCTCTTTTGCTCTTTGATTTATGGCTCCTGATCTGCTTATATTTTCACTGCCTGCTAAATCCACCAAGTTCATTTTAGACACTCTATAAAGATTTGGCTGATTATAGTTAGAAGCTGAGTTATCTCTGTCGTCTTTTTTCTCATATACTTTCTTGTATAATGTAATAGAGAAAATAGAGTGTGATCTTGAAGATACATCATTCATCTTCGTAGAAGCAACTTTTCTCTTTTTTAAACCTCGTTGCAAAAGTGTAAGCCCGCTCAATGGATCTATTATCTCAAATTCTTGTAAGTTCTGTATGAAAATTCCTCCGTTTGCATTTGATGAAGTCAAGTTGGAACTTGAAGCTGGAGTTATAGCACCTTTGGATTCTTCTGTTAAGCTGGAAGATCTCTGTATTGTTGCTTTTCTTGAACTTATGTCTTGCTGTGATGTTACCCTTCTAGTAGATGCTAAATACGGTTGGTTATAAGAGCTAACCCTCTGAAGGTTTGCTGGAGCAACGTCTTTTTTCTTCCAATCAGATATATTAGTTTTGAGATTATTCGAACTATTGGAGGTGTTGGCTTGAGAGTCATAAATACGGAGCTTTTTATCAACGGTCCCATTAATATTATTGTCAGAAGCTAGCAAATCCTTAAGCTCTTCATTGTACAATTCAACAAAGGAGCATTTAACTAAGTAATCATCAGTTGTGGGCGAATCCATAGTATTTTGTTTTGTCTGTTTTTTCTCATTCAAATCTCTAAATAAATCAAAAAGCACTCTTGGAATAATACCTGCATCACTACTTAATTCGCCATTATATAGCTTTTCGTCACCAGTCATTGTATAAGTTTTACCTGTTGATGTCATACCATAACATAATACAGTACAGTTGAACCCCTTCATAAAATCGTTAAATAGGGGTTCCACAATCTCGTTGAAAATTTCATCTTGCTTGCTATCTGGCCCAAAGACTTGATCAAAAAGATATTTTTTTGCATTGAGCTGAGCACTAATACCAGTTTCACCGGAAAGATTCATAGAAACTTCCTTTATTCTTCGTTTTATCTTTAAATCTGGCTGGTGATCAGCAGTAGGTATTGAAACAATAATCGGTGATTTTAGCTTAACCTCTCGATCATTTCTTCCCCTACATCTTACTGCAACTTGTATGTTCAGCTCATTGGATATATCGTCATCAGCTTTGGTATTGTTCTTGAACTTGTCTTCTCTTAGTGGCTTGTTATTGAGTTTTTCCCCAATGCTCGGAATCGAGCTGACTGAAGACACTTGACTAGAAGGATTACTCATATATATATACTTTTCTCTGTTTTTATCTTTCTTTTGTTTTTGTTTTTTTTGCACAATTGAAAAGCGATTCTAGAAAACTATATTCAAAACGTGAAAGACCTTCTTAACTCTTTTAGATTGTTGCCAAAATCTATTCCTGGTATATAAATTTTTTTTTCTTTGATAAATTGTATTGGTTTATATGAAGCTGCCCAAATAAAAGTGTTGCTATTGTGTCTGTTTATTTAGTATATTATCAGTAATTTTAAGGTATGTTGGTGAATTCAAAAGCTATAGTCACTGAATCATTGTATCATGAAAGCTATTCGTAAAATATATATCAAAATAATAATAAAAACGCGAAAAATTATTTTTTCTCGATGCTCTAAGTTTGTGTTTATTTTTTTAAGTGCATGCTTTCCATCGAAAATGTCACGTGTATAGAACTCTTTGTAAAATGTTCAGGAAAGGGAAATAAGGAGAATCCGCTCTGGAGTAACAATCGATGCAAACATAAAAGATAGCGCATCATCTTGTCGTATATGAACGTACTTGTTTATATTCATAATGCAAATAGGAAATATTACCGAATCTACAAAATAAACCATAAAATGTCCAAACACTTATCAGATTCGAATGATTTAAATTTATATGACTTTGATCTGCTTCAAAAAGAAAAAAGAAACTTACAACAAAAAGTCAAAAGTAAATATCTCATATTTCAGAGTAACATATTTAAAATATTAACCCTATTTCCACAAGTACTCTTAAAATGGGACATTGCACTAATAACTTTACTGAGTACGCTTTTTAGAAATTTTGTGGCTGTCGGAAATTTTGTAGAGGAGAATACAATGATAGGAACCACCAACCACAATAAAACTTATATTAACTTTAGTTCAAATTTTTCGCTAAAAAAGTGGGTTTTATCAGGCACTGAAGCTAAGGATAGCCGTCCTATTATATTTGGCTATCATTCTCTTCTTATGAGCTATCTAGGAAACTACCTATTTGACGGAAGGCATAAAAGTTGGTTTACACTGAAAGCATTAAAATTTGAAGAAAATCTGGAGTTCAGAAGTTTCCTAAAGTTTACAGTATGTCTTACTGACTCTCTCATGTTTATTCCACCTGCTATCTGGTTTGCAAAAAGGTACGGCCGTGTGGTTGCAGATAAGATAAGCTCTACAAGCAATCATACATCCAAAACTACTTTTGAGATAGCTGCTATGGGCCATTTGAAACAGCTTGTAAATTTTATAAACAGCTTGATCATTCTTCTTCAACCAACGATGCTTTTACTAGATCATGCATTCTTTGGTTATCATGGATTTACCCTAGGGGCTTTACTTTTGTCAATCAACAACATCCTTGATGATAAGCTAGGAGGAGCATGTGTGTTTTTCATATTGGCCATATTTTTTGAACAGAATTGCATTGTATTTGCCCCTGTGTTCATAGTTTATTTTTTGAAGATGTCTATTTTTTCTTTCAGCTTGATAGATTTTGCTTCAATTGTGATTGCAGTGTTTATGGCTTTGGCTTTGCTTTATTTTCCTCTGTATGTCTACTTGGATAACCAAGAAGAATATTTTAAGTTGCTGAAGATGTCTCTTTTGAAGCTATGTCCATTGACTCTGACTAATACCGATATAGAGTCAGCTAACTTTTGGCTCCATATCAAGGTCTTATTTCCAAACAGATACATATCTAATGAAGAGTTAAAGCTGTTATCAATGGTAGTAAAATTTGTCTCTATTTCACCGACTTGTATCTACATGTTTAAAGCATGCAGTATTTCTAAAAAGCCTCAGAGTAAAGTTGCTTTATTGTATGGATTAGCTTCATGCTCTTTGTCTTTTTATCTATTTTCATATGATTTTGACTGTACAACGATTGTACTACCAATGCTGCCTTTGACTTTGCTTATTGTGAAATGTAATCAGATATATACCACAAACGAAACTACAGAGTCATCAAAAGATGAAGATAGCAATTATGATTTGTATATGCTGTTCTTCATACAAAACATGTCTATGTTTAGTATATGGCCGTTGATTGCACAGTATGATTTATTTCCACAATATTTTATTATGGTCTGTTTGTATAACTGGATGTTTGGTGGCCTTGATATTTTTTTGGCAAGAAAAATGAAGCTTTCAATTAGACTTTATTACTCGTTATTGTATCTATCTATGGTATTTTCCATAGTTCTAAGTAGGTTTGCAGTGTTTTCTGTCCAATTTCAAGATGGGTTGAATATTCTTATGGGGAGTTTATCGCATATCTCTTTTTTTGTGAGTTGGTTATGGTTACAATACAAATTGATCATGTAACATAGAAAGAAGATCTTGTATATAAAATGACTACAAGTTTTTGCTTCCAAGAATATACTAACTCTGATATATAAAAATAGAAGGAAGAAAAAACTAACATACCTAGATTTTAATTTTCCAAATGCATGAACAATATATTAGATATTCCTATTAGGAAAATCATGTACATAGAGGTAGCTCCAAATATGGTTTTAAAACTCTATGGTTATTAAAAATAGCCCATTCTGTTTGCCATTTGTTGTTGTCTTTATAGTATACCTTCTTCCATGGATCGTCAAAAGCACCAAAATAAAAGTAATGAATATTTTTTTCTCTTGACTTACAAATAAAGTCACTCATAAACCTTTGGTAATGCTTTGGTCCAGCTACAGCCTTTTTGTGCTTTCCACCCATGTATGGCCAACCAACTTCTGTTATAACAATGGACTTGTTTGGATAATCTTTGATTAAGTTATTTAACTCGTTTTCCTGATAATCAAACACCCAATCTGCAGATGTTTGAACAACTTGACCAGTAAAGAACGGATAAATATTGGCACCAATCACATCACTTGCTTCTATTATTTTCTTTGAAATGATGCCTCCAAGTTCAGATGTTCCAACTAGAATATTTATTTTTTTTTCAGATATTTTTTGTTTTAGACGCTCAATATACTGAATTAAAGTCGTCTCATCTGTAATGTTTCTTTTTAATACTTCATTTCCTACGAAAATTGACTCGACTGACTTGGAAGGATAATTATCAATTAAGTATTCAACCTCTTCAATTTGTTGATTATTGAAATCATCATTGTCTGTAATCAAAACACCAACAGATACTTTTAAATCAATATTAAACATTTCAATCGCTTCGATAATATATCTGACTTGTTTACATTGAACCCCAGATGTTTTTATTTTATTTGTAACATTACTTATACTTAAAAGATCTAGAACTACATCTTTTGCCGTGACTTCACATTTTGGGTATAATACACCTTGAGGGGTATAATTAAGACCATCAAATATTTGTGAATGTACAAGACTATTGGTAGCTTTTTCTATATCAGTATCGTTTATTAAGTTGCTGTTTATTATGCTTATGTTGAATTCATGCAGCCCATTAAGTTGCTGATATTTTTTGCGTTCTGATAACGAGTTGTTCATTTTTGAATGGTCAATTTTGTCTTTTTCATAGCTCTGAATCATAGACGTATTGAAATAAGAAGCCAAAATTCTATGAAGTGTTTGATTTCTACCATCTGGTGACGCATGGTTAAAGTAGTTCATTACTGTTGTTTCAGAGCCGCGGGACAAAATCACCAAAAAGGGAATGACTATAGCAATAATTGCTATAAGAAATGTTAAGGATATACACATTAGTATAGCATAAATATTTATTTTTCCTGTTTTTGATTTTTTGCCTGAATTATATTCATTTAATAAATTTGAGTCTTGCAGTGATGAACTGTTGCTATTATTGTGTTTTAAAGGATTATTTTCACCCGATGATTGATTTTCATTATCAAACCCTTTCGAAGCATTATTTCGATTAAAAGATGACTGGGTTATGAATGGATTTAATGGTATACCGTTCCCTTCGTACTTCATCGAAATTGGACTATCGTTGCTAATGTTTTTTGATGGTAAGCTATTATCACTATATTTAGTATAATGCTCACTATGCAAGTGAGTCATTTCGGTTAAAATATCTTGACTTTTCTGAAGATTTCTGCTGGACATGTAAATAGGCTCTTGCAAATTATCTGTCATTAATAAAAACTTTTTATTGGTAGTATGTTCAACAGGCTCAGAGCTAATACCACTTGGAGCTTTACTTAATACATCAAGTTTTTCAGTCTTTAGACTGATTGGCGTAGCTGTGCTATCCTTTAAAATACTTCTTTTTGAAAAACTATCCCAACTTTTTATTGAAGGATCTTTAACTCCTTTGGTAATAACAATGGGATTTGTGTTAAATCTCACAGAGCTGCTTCTTGAAACTTGGCTATTTGATGTTCTAGATCTCATGTATTCATTTCTTTTAGGTGTTGAGTAGATGTTGTCACAGTTATTATCTTCAGAAGCGGAGGCGTCACCAGGAAAAACAACATGTTCTTCACTATGTAGTGACTCACATGATTGTATACTATTTATTACTTTTTTGAACTTCGAAGGACTAGATGATTTTGAAGAGCTTAAATATGCTTCAAAAGTAGATGAAGCGGCATTGTCTTTAAACTTCAAATTATCATCAAAGACATTTTGTGGTATGGCAGCACTTCCAAGATAAAAAGATTTTTTACTTTGAGACTGTTTTGGATGAATACTAATTATGTCTTGTGAAACATCTGGTTCGGTATTAGTATTTATATCAGTATCAATAATACTGATGTCCTGTTCAAAGCTTTTCAATCTTTTATTAGTTGAGTTATGCATGTTACAAAGTAATCTCACTTAACACTGCTTGTTGTTTGTAACAAGGGTCTTCTTTGGTTACAATGTTGTTGTTTTTTCTTTTGCTCTAAGACGCTAATACATCAAATACATAAACAGATGTATTCATAGACTGTTGCAACAATGCTAGATTATTGATATTTCTTGCTTGCTTATTGCTTTACTCTGAATTTTTTTTATTTAAAGAAAATCCACAAAAGTACTTATTTTTGAAGGCATGAAAATAACAACTTTTACCTCATATATGCAATTAATTAAACTCATTTTTTTTCTGTTTAAGCAATAATCTTGGCAAACACAAAAAAAAAGAAAAATCTCTGTATCATCTACCGGTAGCGCTACCATGAATAATGTCTCAATTGTCCCGTTATAGGCATTTCATATCAACTCAAATGATGATGAAGCAAACTATTTCACTAATATATCTATTTTATGACAACTCACACCTTATGAAAAGCACGTTCCTAAAATGTATAGCTGTGGAAATTAAAGATTTACATATAATACATAATAGCTATTTATATACTGAATTAATAAAATATGAATATAACATGATGAATGCTTTTCGAATGCTTTCATTCGCAAGCATTCATTGGTCAGCAATGACATATAGGGCAAAATCTATATTGATATTTACTTTCTGCTATTGCATAAAAATTCTTTCATCTATGGGGCTATTTCTTCTTTTTTAAGAAAAGTGTATATATGTTCCGAATGTATACTTACATATTATCTATTGAGCAGCATGAAAAAAACAATTACTTCAACTAAGATCGTGAGTGTTTGGATCTCTATTTTGCTGCGATGTGCCAGCAGCGTTATCGGCTTCGTAGGTCCCAGACCTTTTTATTTGGGTTTGCTTGAATATTTCAGGATCAAAGTAGTTTGCTAGTAATTCTGCAGGGATGGTTGTGTCGGGAAGTTTTCTTTTTTTTTCAGGAGACAAAAAGTTTATATCAATAGAATTAGCATAGTTTTGATTAAAGTCTGCCTTTCTTTTTTCAGCATGAGGATCAGGTGTCAAGTATTCATCCTTAAAATGGGAAGATTCACTTGAAACATTGTTATCTTTCAGTAAAGAACCATCATCACTCAGTATATACGAAATTCTGTGCTTCGAGTTTTCAATAAAATTAACATCCTTAGCCCACATAGATCTTTGATTTTTCAGCAGATTCTGCTGCTCTTTGGTTGAAAAAAAAACAGGGAGTCTATCTGAAACATAAATCACTGTTTCCCATGGCCCTACTAAATCAATCATGTTATGATATATTTTTGTTAAAACGTCATATTCATTCATCGATACTGGTTTGATGGTGCTTCCTTCTTGAGGAGAGACAACAAACTTTTTATTTTCAATTTCTAGACGAAGTAATTCAGATGTTAATTCTCGAGGAAGAATTCTATAGTTTATTTGAACCAGTAATTCTTGCTCTAGAATATTGAGTTCAGATACATGAACACCACCTACTTTTGCGTAATGCTCATTTGTATAAAAAGAGTCTCTCAATCCTTTACAAGCAACGGTTGTTGCTGTCAATAAGAATCTATGAACAGTTAATGAGTTTATCTCAAATGCTGGGCAGGCAATCATCAAAAGATCAATATATGAAAGCGTTGCCAAAAGAACAGTGTGGTCAAGGTTGGAAAACTTGGTTAGTCTATAAAGGTAATCTAAAACTGAAATTTTGGGAGGTGTTTGTGAGTGGAATCTTGTCAAAACAATTCCACGTGTTGAAATAGGTAAGCTTGAATTGAAAACAGATATTGGAGTTCCAGCTGAAAAGAAAGAATCCCCTGAATTAGACACCGGAGTTCCACCCATAGATGAGCAGTTCATATTTTTCTGAAAGCTATGCTTTCCCTTGTTGTACTCTATTTCAAGGTTCGTGTCACTAGTTGGTGCGTTGTATTGTTTTTGACGCATAATCTCATGTGCTCTTAGCTTATAGTCATTCATATAGATTAACGAAGAAAGCATTCTTGCAATAAGTCGTAGAAAGTGATCCATAGGGCATTGGCTGTATTCTCTGGGAAGCACATATGTGTTTGGTTGGTGTTCGTTCAACTGCTCCATATAGTATGATAATACAGTGAGTTTACTATTCAATGATATCTCTTGATTTATTATGTTTTTAGTTCTTTAAGTTTATCAGAGAAATAATAACCAGTTCATCCCTTAAACTTTCAGATCTCTAATATTTAACAAGTCAGCTGAATTTGTATTCTTAATCGGGTGCTTATTCTTCAAGTTCCCAGTTGTTGGACGTTAAAATTAAAATAAATACTCTATAAAAGTAGGCGCTTCTATTAGGTTAAGTAGGTAAATTGTGTTGCTGAACTGTAGTTTACTATAATGGTTTGTTAGAATATTTTATTTTTTTTTTATATCTCTGATGTCTTTTTTCAATATAAGGGTAAATAGAAATGTATTTACCAAGAAAAATTAAAAAAAAAAGGAGACTTCGACGTTTTGTTGATTAGGTTAATGGTTCGCTACGTCCGCAAAAAAAGAATTTACTTCCAAAGTTCACGTGGGTAAAGCTGGATATTTAATTTAAAGATATTACTACATATGATTTATCTGCGATACTTTTCAGTATTAAGGATAAAGTCTTAATTTACTAGAGTATATAACGTTATTATGTAGTATCACCTTATTCATAAATGATTCGAGCATGGATCTTCAACATTGACAGGAGTCATTAGATGAGCCATCTAACCTGATGTTTATGGCATTGGAAAAATCTTCATCATCATCAAACATTGTGGTAGATAGTTGATACTGGTTCTGTTGTAAAGCTTTTCTTGCAACTTCCCTAAAAGCATTCTCAACGTTTAAATCTCCTTTGGCACTTGTAAAGAATAACGGAATTGTATTATTTGGAACGGTATTGTTATCACCACTGTCCCCTGATGCCCCACTGGATAGTTCTTTAATTAAATCATTGGCTTGCTTGGTTGATACTTGTTTTTTGGAGTCATCGATATCCATTTTGTTTGCTAGAACAATAAACGGAAAACTGTCAGGATTGCTGACGTTAGAGTTTAAAAGAAAGTCATCTCTCCATGTTTTCAACTTTGCGAAAGATTTCTCATTAGCAACATCATATACTAAAATACAGCAATCAGCACCTCTGTAGAAAGCAACACCTAAACTTTGAAATCTTTCCTGCCCAGCAGTATCCCATATTTGTAATGTTGCAGTGGCTTTACCTCCATTTATGTCTTCAACTTCTACATCCTTAGTAGAGAAATCAGCACCTATAGTTGCCTTATATTGTTGTGTGTATTTACCATTTACATATCTTTGTATTAGAGATGTTTTTCCAACTCCTGAATCACCTAATATAATTACTTTTAAAATATTTTTTTTTCTATCACTAATTGTTACCATACTTAGAAATAAAGATGAATTACTTAGTAAAAGTCTTTTGTTAACTAATTTTGTGCACTAATACTGGTTATAGAGTAGTATTCTTGCTTTAATATTGTTGCAAAGAAAAGTTCTAAGTAATGTTAACTAGAAGATTACCTTTTTTTTTATAAGTTGTAATTTTTCTATATTTTATTTTGTTTTTTTTTTTTTTTTTTTTTTTTTTTTTTTTTTTTTTTTTTTTTTTCCAAGTTGTTTGGGTTGTTGATAGAAATATCGCAGTCAAATTTACTGTGTCAATTGTCGATATTGTATATTTCTCCGTGTAGCGTGATAATATCAGAATTATAATATGTGTTTTTTCCATTAACCTATAACAAAGAAATATATAATGTATATCAGGTTTTATAAAGGTAGGGGTGTTGATCAGCTGTAAATGATATTACCTAATGAATCAAATTTTACATCATCGCCAGAACTGTCTGAGTCCGAATTGTGTGCGTTTAAAGAATCTATATCGGAATTTATGATATTGCCAAGATTATCATATTTAACATCTTTTTTATAACTATCATTACGGTTTATAATATTGCCAAAACTATCATATTCAAAGTCTTCTTCACTGTCAAAAGCAATATCACCATCGGATTCACTTTCACTTTCAGGTAATAATCCGCCCTTTCTGTTAGTATTTCCTGTCAGCCAAATAGCGTCACCATCGCGATTTTGTAGCTTTCTTTCATGTTGTTCTTCTTCAATTTTAGCTAGCCATTCATTCTCTATCGCCTTTACTTCATCAGAATTTTTACAGCTAGCATACTTCTTCAAGATTTCGTCATTAATTTTGAGAAAATTAACTCCCCACGAAAAATTGTTTAGCAAGGACTCAGCCTCTTCCCAGTGGCCTGTTATAACCAAACAAGCCGCAATGGCTTCAACACAGTTCAGTTTCCATGGTCTTCCATAGTTTACTTGGTTAGCTGCCACCAAATAAGGTAACAGACGCTCTGTTTTCCCTCCTCCTCCAATCTTGTTGAAAGGGATTTCATCCAGACGAGCCCAAGAACATTCAACAACAGCACATCCAGAGGATATAACAATATCTCTATCTTCAGGGGAAACAACTTTCTTCCCATTAGGAGAAACAATTAGTCCCTTGAAACTCTGGCCAACTCTTAATGACCTTATGAGTCCAAGTCTCTCAAGCTTCTTACCAGAGCATCTTTTTGGGTCACAATGGTTAAAATCCCACATAGCCAGTTTCAATGGAAACTTCTTATCCGAAAATCCATGAGCCATGTCCCCTTCAGTCTTTTTTTCAGCCTTTGAAGCATCTCTATTCTTGTTTTTGTTATAGCGTGGATTTTTACCCATTTTATTCTTTATTGTGACAGGTTGTTTGGTTGATTATTATCTTTGATGTATTCTACAACCAAGAACTAATTGAAATAACGTTGAATATATGTTTGACTGGAGAAATTTAAAAAAAAAAAAAAAAGAAAAAGAAAAAAAAAAGTATTTGAAAACCTTTGAACTGTTGGACCGCTGCCTATTTTGGTTGAGAAACCCAACCCCTTGATCATCATAATAATTCATGCAGTATTTTACCTGACTACACTGTGAAGTAAACCCTTAAAGAATTTTACTCAAAATATATTAATATATAGCACGATTTACCACATCAAAATTCAAGCAAAGTTCCAAAACACTGGTGGGTTCAATTTATTATTAATGTTCAGCTTGGAGAAGAAAAATGATGATTAAGAATTTATTTTCCAAACATTTTAGCCATTTCTTGAATAGCTGGATCATTCATCATTTCAGCAAAGTTAAAGTTTCCGTTTTGGAACTTTTGAGCCATGTTCATGATGTTAGGATTAGATGTTAACTTGTCCATCAAACCAGGCTTGCTCATTAGCTCTTGAGCCTTCTTCATGGTGTTTGGATCCTTCATCAAGTTTTGCAACATTGGGTTGTTTCCTAACATGCCTGAAAGATCTGGCATGCCACCGGAAGAAGATTCTGCATTCTTAGCTAAATCTACTTTGCTTTTAGCTACTTCTAAATCCTTTTTCATACCAGCACTAGCTTTAGGACCATCGATTTCAATAGCCTTAGCGTAAGCTTCAGCTGCTTCCTCTGGTAAGTCTAAGCCCATCTTAGCGGCTCCTAATCTAGTATAAGCTTTAGCGTAATCAGCCTTTAATTCAATAGCCTTTTCAGCATCATCGACAGCAGAAGAAAAATCTTTTGATGATATAAAAGCAGCAGCTCTGTTAGAATAATAGATTGGGTTAGAAGGACATAATTCAATGGCTTCTGTGTAGGCTTCTATGGCTTTTCTATAATCCTTTGAGCCCACGTATTTGTTACCCTCAGCTTTAAGAGCTTCGGCCTTGGCCAAATCTTTTTCATCAACCTCTGCTGTTAAGTTAGACTCAGAGTTGGATGACTTAGAAGACCCAGCTAATAAGTCAGTCAACTTAAAATCTGCCTTTTGTTCAGAATCCAATTCGAAAGCATCGGTGATACAATCGATAGCAACATTCAATGACTCGGCAGCATCGGTAGAAACTTCTTTAGAAGCAATTAACTGCTTGTAGTATTCAACAATAGAGTGGGAAATTTGTTCAGATGTTAATGATGGCATTAATTAAAGTAAGAGCTTTTGTATTATTTGGTATCTTAATAGCTTCTTATGTATGTTTTTTTACTTAATAGACTGTTTATATTTTTAGTTTATCTCATATTCAATCTGATCTCAATACGAAATGAATGTTGATGTTTTTTTTACCACACACTTCTTAGGAAAATTTTGTTAGTTTTTCAAGGAATATTCGAGAAGTTTGTGTAAGTTTTTTTTTTTTT